>CAUYSK010124700.1:0-18548 GCA_963575035.1 Avahi laniger | reverse complement strand
ACAATTTTTAAATGAGACAATTGGAAATTGGAACAGTGACTGTTTGCTGATGTTCAGGAATTATCAATTTTTAAATATGATATTTAAAATACCAGTATCATAACACCAATATCATATATTTGAAAACTGATAATATCTTTTAGATATTTACAGTTGAAATGATATTTACAAATGAAATGATTTGAGATCTGACATTATTAGCCTTAAATTGAACTGAGAGTGGGTAGGGTGGAGATGAAATGAGATTAGTACATGAACTGATAATTGTTAAAGCTGCAGGTCATTATTCTTTCTACTTTTACATATGTTTGAATTTTTCTATGAGGAAAAGTTGAAAATCAAGCAAAAATAGGGAAAGCACTGTAGACTCAGAGGTCACACCTGAATAACATACCTTCTATGCCCATATCCTACGTTTTGTGACATGCAGTTGTAAAAGATTTTCCTTGGCAAAAGGAACTCTTATGCTTTTAGATCACTTCCAAATATGACTTTCCAAATGGTTTGAGTATTGTTTGAAAATGTATTGGGCCTTTCATAACACAGCATTTGATATCTTTGCCCTTCCAAGTAGGTTTTTCTGCTTTGACATCTCCTGCCCTGCTGATGGAGTCGGAAAGCTCTATTTTCAATAGCCATGTGTCCTTTGGGAGAAAATTTTTGGAGTCAGATATTTGGAGTAATTTGTAACAATAAAAGTACAAACAACATACCATGCAGTGGGCTTATCTAAGAGGGAAGCCAAAGACATTTTGAGTGAGATTTCAAAGGCCTGCACTTCCCAGACCCAGACATGCCTGGTAGCCTGCAACGAGGGTATGTTCCCAAACTCCTTACGGCTCACGCTAAAGCACAGGGCACACTTTTCGAGGACTATCCATTTCACGTAACTGAGAGACTCTGCCTGTGTAGCTTGGGTTCTGCAAGAGGCAGAGTGGTGAAGCCACTGAAAGCTGGGGAGATGGCTTACGTATGTGCCACAGAAAGGATCACACCATAATTGGAAATAATTAAAAAACCAGCAAAGTGGCATGGACTTAACTCCCACTGATGCCCTGGGTGATGCCTCCAGGAGGAAGGTGGAGGCCAGGCAGGCTTAGGTTCCACCTGGCCCTACTGCCTGGCCGTCCTGCAATCTCGGGCACCTCCTCAGCTATACATCCTCCGAGTCCATTCCGCTGTCTGAACCACCCCTCCTGGCCTTTCAGTTCTCTCCACACCAGCAATTACACAGCCTCTGGGGGACTTCCCCACTGCCCTTCACCCATTCAGGTCATGACAGGATTATTCACATTCTTCAAAACACCTATTTCACAGCCTCCCTTTTTCTGAGCTTGCTCACCACAACTTGCCTACCCAGCCACTGACGATCTTCCTTTATTGCCGAGAAGACAGAAGTTGGCACTGATGCATCCAGCTTGCCCACCGGCCATGCTTCTCCTGGCCGTGGCCTACTCATTGACTACAGTGGACGCATGTCCCTGCTTCCAGCCAGGCCAGCACATGCACCTGTGCACTGGCCCTGCCTTCCTTCTCGGTCATCTCCTTTTCCTCCATCATTTCCTCCTGCCCTGTTGTATGATCTACACCGAAAAAAGATCAGGAGGATAAGAAGCCCCTGTGGACTTGACATCACTTGGTAATTTACATGTAGCGCTGTTCCTCAAGCACACCGAGCATGTGCCCTCCTCAGGGTTCCCCCACAGCCTGCGTGGTGGCACCCTGTCATTCAGGTCTCAGCTTAAATGTCACCTTCTCGGAGGAGCCCACTGCCGTGGACACTGCTCCTCAGGAGTCGCTCTGGCTGTAGGTCTTGCCCCTGGGCACAGGCGCGTAGGGGCCTGGCTCCCCCGTCCCAAGTCAGGACAGTTCCGAGGGCCGTCCTGGCAGCAGTCCCCCTGTCCGGCACTGCCCCTTCCTCTCCCTTGCAGGTCCCACCCCAGGGCATGCTAATCTCAGCAAACTCAACCTGTGACGTCTGTCTGCTTTGTCACCCGTCCCATTAACATTTCACCTTATTTTAATTCTCCCCATGCTTTTGCCATCACTACTTTTGTTTGTATTTACTGTCTGCCTCCAATCATGAGGACAGATGTTCCAGAGAGGCCAGAACTCGCCTTGTTCGTCTCTGTATCTCTAGAGGCCACGCCAGGGCCGGGCGCTCAGCAGACGCTCCATGCACAGTTGTCGAAAGAAGGGATGGAGTAAGTGACTCCCTGAGCCCGGGTCCCCCTCTGACTTACGGCGTCGTTTAGGATTAAAGGTAATGTACATACAGAGTTTACACAGCACCTGGTGTGGGTTTACATTTTCGAAGAAAGATAAAGTTACCACTTTTAACTTTAGGCATCCCTTCAGAAAACAATATGAAAATGGAAGAAAATGCAGAAAAAGGTGATTAAATGACAAAAGGACTATAGCTATGACGAAAAGCAAGGGGAGATTAAAAATCTAATAAAGCCTGGTGCAGTGCTCATGCCTATAATCCCAGCACTTTTTTTGGAAGATCACTCGAGTGCAAGACCAACCTTGGCAATGCAGCAAGACCCTATTTCTACAAAAGAATTAAAAATTAGCTGGGCGTGGTGGCACATGCTTATAGTCCCAGCTACTTGGGAGGCTGAGGCAGGAGGATCTCTTGGGCCGGGAGTTCGAGGCTGCAGTGAGCTATGATCACGCCACTGCACTCCAGCCGGGGCAACAGAGCAAGACCCTGTCTCTTAATAAAACAAAAAACAATAAAATCCAGCAAATTATGGGCCTACTGTATGTAAACTGTCATTGACCAGATAAAGTAAAAACAAGAGACACACTGAAGTCAAGGAGGTTAAAGGTTGTGAGACAAAGAAGGGAATTTAGAGGAACAAAGGAGAAAATCCCCTCCCACACACCGCCCTCCTACTAGGGCAAAGCAAGACGGTTAAAGCGGGACAGTAACCCAGGCCTCCCTAGTGGGGGGGACAGTAAGTCCAGTACACAGGACATTCTGTGGCTTTACTCACAGGAGACGTGGTTTCTGGCTTGGACACTGGTGCTTTGAAGGTAGAAATATTTCTGGCAACATCTTTTTTGTCTGCAGCTGCTCCCATGGACAAGCATTCCAAGTAATCGGGTGGGGGGATGACGACATTGCTCTTCTCAGTTAAGTCCACAGTGCTGATGCTTCTCACCGGTGTCGGGCTCAAAACCAAAGTGAGAGAATACAAGTTAGATAAGGTCCTGCCACCCCAATCCCAAACATCCTGAATGTCCCATGGCCAAGGGTGACAGTAACAGCAGACCACTAATCAAAAAGGGGGAGGCAGGAGGCGATTACGACACACACGTAGTACATACATCTACACAAAACACTGCGATGTCTTCACTGGTTTATACGTGCATACTCAAAAGAAATTCTTTAATGGTATTTAGTTTTCATTTCTTGGCACAATGGCATTTTAGCTGTTCTGCTAGGGAGGAAGATACGTAGAAGGTGTCAGGACCTTAAGAATGTATAACGGAGGACCTGAGAGGTGTTCTGCCTGGACAGTTTAGGGGTTTTCTGAGAGAACACTGAGGACCAGGCAGTTTAGGGTAAAAATGACCAGTTCAACGTGGATGTGTCATTTCTGAGGACCCACGGGACAGCCAACTAGAGCCACCTACTACACATACAAACATTTACATCAAACCTTGGAAGAGATCTTCCTGGATTCTAATCTTGGCTCTGCCACTTCTAGCTGTGTGTCCTTGAGCAAGTTATTCAACCTTTCTGTGCCTCAGATTCACTTTTTAAAGTGGGGTCCTACCTCATAGAGCTGTTGTGAGAATGAGCTAATCAACATAAAGCACTTTAGACAGTCTCAGCGATAACTGTTATTATTATAATCTGGACTAGGATATGGATTGGGGGTTATCGGTGCAGAGGTGCTAAGGGAAGCCCATGGGTGTAGTTCAAGCTACAGGAGTAGAGGAGACAGCCCAGCACAAAGAAAAAGGACGATTCCCGAGGAATGCCGATGTTTAATGGATGGGCAGGAGAAGGGCTGCAGGGGACACTGAAGAGGGAGGCTAGTGAGGCAAAAGGAAGACAGCACTGTTCAAGAAGCCAAGGCAAGAAAACATCCCTAGAAAAGGTGCACAGCAGCGTTAAGGGCTGCTAAGCAAGATAAGGATGGAAAATGTGTGCCGTGGATTCAGCAACCAGTAGGTGTGGGGCGGGGCAGCGAGCGGGTTCGGAGAGCTGGAGGGTGGGGAGGAGGGGGTCTGGGTCAGTCTCCTCACAGCAGATGGTGAGTAAAGCTCATGGACAACAGAGACCACCGTGGGGACATAAACTCTATTTCTGACTAGTCCACAAGGTCCTGTCCAAGGTTTGACAGTGGGGCTTGCTGCACGTCTAGATTATAATTCCGCTATGCCTGGAAACACAGGGTAAAGGTTTCTTGCTGTGGGGAGACCTGAGCCACTTTCACGCAGTACCTTGGCATGGGCATAGTCACTGTTTCCTTTGCATTTTCTTCCAGCAACTTTGTATATGACGATGGGAACCATCCCCTCCTATAGGTGAAGAGTGAGAAAAATAAAAAAGACATTTTTGAGGTATCTGCAGTAGATGAGTGAACAGTAAACACTAAAGAATGTCCTGATGGTAGCTCAGGGGCAGATGGGTCCATTTTCACCATACAGGGCCATGTGTGGACTGAATGAAATTAAGCCTTCTTATAAATGAGTATGTACTTTGCATACACACACAAAACAATGTGTATTTTATATATTATATTCATTTGACTTGGATTCCCTTTCTTTCATATTGGTTTTATATGTAATATACTTGAAAAATCTACACAGAAGACTGACTCAGTTACATTAAGGCTTGTGTACACACTCATGGTTGATGTGATGAGGATGGCATTGCAACTATTATATATGTTAAATCTTAAATTATATCTGATACACAGATTCTCCTTGAGAAATCCAAGGAGATTCAAAAGAATTCAAAAGAATATTTAAAACCACTTTCAGAGAGGTGACTTCATATGACCTAATAATCTATTCATGCACTAAATCTACCTGTATATGCACATACAGAAAATAGCCTGAGATTAAATTAGAACTAAACTATAAACTTTACTCACGCCTTGGAGGTGTCGTGCTCTCCGTAGAGCCAGCCGTCCTTCTCCTCAGGGATGAGGAGCGTGATGACGTCTCCCTGTGCAAAGCTCAGTAAGGTCTTGTTGGTGCCAGCAGTATGTGGGAAAATGGTCTTTACTTTCTGCTTTTTCATCATGTTCAGTCCAGTTGCAACGGAAACTGATCGCTGTAAACTGGCATCTTCTGAAGTATCTGTCAGAGTGAGCGTAGCAGTAACAGCTTTTCAAAGAATGATAATCGATCCACATGTTCAAACAAGCAAACCGCAGACAACCATCTGTTCCCGTCTTGCCCATATAGTTCTTCCATGGAAATTCTAATTGTGCCACAGTTCCTTGTCTCTGTCATTGCCCGGATGGGACAGGGACTGTGACAAAACAGAGGCAGCCTGTGGCCCAAGGGCTCTGACAGTGCAGAGGAGGGTCCCTGCGGCTGAGGGCTCCTTTCCAGACCGAGAGGACAAGCCAGCATGTGCTGGCTCTAACTGTGCTGATTTGAACTGGGATGGCTCTCCTTGGAAAGGTACACTGCTCCAACAAAGGCAGGCTGAGGCAGCAGCTCTAATCCAACTGCCAACATCCACGAAGAGGAGGAGAAAATTGGAAATGCAGATGTTCTTGCCAACCTGGCTGCTTCTCACCCCCAGCGTGGTAAGGGCGCAGTGAGGATGGACTCTGTTTATCGGGCCCTCACTAAGTGCCTGACAACACTCTCAACACTTCACAGCCACCAGCTCGCCCAGGCTCCTTCGAAGGAAGGCACCGCTACCAACCACACTGACAGATCACACAGCCAGCAAAAGATGAGAGCCAGGAGCCGGGCGGGCACACCAGCCCCACAGCCACGTCTCATGGAGGAGCATGAGGCTGCCGGTTCATGTCTCGATTCAAACACAGGCTAATATTTCCACTCCAGGAAAAAAACAAAAAGTAGAATGGAGATTTTTTTTCTTTTTTTTTTCCCCATTAAAATTTTGCCAGGCTAGTAATACATCTAGCATATTTAATTTAAAACAATGCAAGATCTCTTTCTGCTTTATTCTTGCAAATTCTTAATAGTTACAACATAAACCTTGCTGTCTCCTTAACATGCCACTCTCTAGTTACCTCGGTAATACTGAATCCACCAGCAATTTTCGTTTAGCTTTTACCAACAAGAACCAGAGTTATCTGAATGACTGGGGTTGTGTATAGCATTATATATTTTAACTTTATATTTTATATAACACACAGTACTTCCTTCAAAGGCCAATGACTAGAGACTATCATCTTCCTCTGCTAAGCTATGCCTGTCGTCATTTGGGAAATCTCTCATCTTTGCTCAACAGCTTCAAATGCTATCATCTGCAGGCTCTCTCCAGCACACAACTCAATTC
Source organism: Avahi laniger (assembly GCA_963575035.1). Taxonomy (NCBI): domain Eukaryota; kingdom Metazoa; phylum Chordata; class Mammalia; order Primates; family Indriidae; genus Avahi; species Avahi laniger. The sequence continues at coordinate 12,040 of CAUYSK010124700.1, read as the reverse complement.
CCACAACACTCACACCAAAGGGGCCTAGCAGACACCCCACACTGGCAGGTCAGGGGCCACAGCACAGGTCTCGAGGGTCCTGAGTGCTAAAGAGAGCATGTAGGAAGGGGGTTGCCTAACCAATGAAGCAGCCTGAAACATCTGCAAACAATAACTGATCCTGATTTGCTGAGATATAATCAACAAAGTTAAGAAATTTAAGTAGTTAGAACTTAAGCCTCCACAAAGCAGGAGGCACTGTGTTAGAGATGATGAAAAATGCTGATTAGAATTCAGACTAAGCCTATTGGTAAGAATAATAACCATAATTTTGTCACTTGAACTTTTATAGTTTATTAAAAAAATTATTACATTTTCCACCAAATATGGAACACACTGCAAGGCTATGCACATTTTGTCCCCTTTATTTTTAAATATAATAACTCTCAGTGGCATGTTTGTTCTGTATAAACATCAGTTTATAGAATTAGCATACATCACAGAAATGTGTCACGTATTGAAATGCCTTATGGTCTAGACCTGTATGTCTTGAGCTTACACTTCTCAAAGCTAGGGCTGAATGCACCTACTATACCTGTTTGTTTGCCTTTATCTCATAATACATTTACCCAAAATATTTACTTCACAAATTATTTTTTAAAAATTTAAAAAGATATCTTCAAAGAAATCAAACTAAGTTTCTTACCTGTTGAATTATTTATCCTTTCTGAATTCTGTGTGACCGCTGCTGGGTTATTAAACATATCAATCAAAAGGCTGGTATATGCTCTGCCTGAAGGGGCTGGGGGCATCTTTGGCGAGTATTTAGAAAGGGTGTCATAGTCTTTCCCGACCTGTGAAACATTTGTTATTAGTCTAATATAACACTGAACTGGAATTATACAGATTCCCAGAGTGGGTTTTTCTGGTTTTTTTTTTTTTTTTTAATCACATGCTTTAAATTCCATCTTCTTCCCCAAATTCTCTTAGTTGTAAGGCAACGTCCCATTTTGTGATCATGGTATCTCCCCTGCCAGGTAAGTATGAATGCCCCATTTTGAATCATTTCAAGAGTACCACACACTCTGTTTCTTCTCATTTTTGCCTTCGCTGTCTTAAAAAAAGAAAAACAAAAAAGTTATTCTCCATTTCTCCGGCAACCACTAATCTACTTTTTGTCTCTATAGGTTTTAGGATCCCTCTGAAGTGCTAACTGGCTATAGAATTCTACATTCAAAATAATTTTTCCACAGAATTTTGAATGCACTGCTTCATTAACTTCTAACATCTTGTTTTGCTAACAAGAAATTTGCATCAATCACTTGTCTTTGTCAATAATCTATCTTTTCTCTTTCTGGAAGTTTTTAGAATTTTCTCTTTATCCTTGATATTCTGAAACTTGACTGTTATCTCTCCAGGTGTTCTTTTCCATTCATCTAGGGTCACACCGGCTGCTGTGCTGAAGACCAGGCAGGAGGCTACTGCACTAGTCTCTGCAAGGATGATTAGGATGGTGGAGAGGGAGAAAGGCCGGACTTGGGATGTGCTTTGAAGGCAGGAATGACAGGACGTGCTGATGGAATGCTGCAGTGTAAGACAGAGCGGGGAGCTGACGTTTAGTGTGTACTGGAAGGGTGGAGTTCCTTACTGTGGAGGGAAGCCTGGGAAAGCAGGCTTAGTGTGAGAAAATCAAGCATTTGGTTTTGGACAAGTTGAACTGGAGATTCCCATTAGATATCAGGTGGTGATGCTGAGTGGGCAGCTGGCTCTGTCTTCCATGCTTTGACAGGTCCACCACTCATCTACCCTCTTTCTGTTTTGTTTTCATTTTTAAAAAATCTTTTTCTATTTGTGCACTATGTTTTAAGAAGGTCCTTTGGCTCACTCTTCTAAGCAGTTCCACTCTGCCAATGTGCTCATCTATTGGTGTTTCTCTTGGGGGAGGTGAAAGGGAGGAAAAAATCCAATTATAAAAAACTCTTATTTTAGAAAAATTTCAAACGTGTATGAGGGTAGAGGAGAATAGCATAATAAATTTCCCCATACTTAACACTGGCTTTGACAATTATCAATTTATGATCACTCTTATTTCATGCATACCCTCATCCATCTTCCTGAACTATGCCTGAACTTACTGAAACAAGTCCTAGGCTTATAATTTTGACTATAAATAATAATCCACTTTTTGATTTGCAAGCTCTTCATCTGATTCTTTGTGGGTGTGATATCCTTTTCTCTCTCTCTAGAGGTTTCTCCTCTGCCTGCTGACTCTCCTGCTGCTGATACTGGTCATGACGGTTTTTTATTTTGGAGCCTCTTCACGATGTTGGTTTTCCTCACCTGCTTGGTGTTCCCAGGCCAACCACCTTCACACTGTATGACAGTCCCTCTTCTTACTGTATATGATGGTCTGTGTTTTGCTTGTTCTCATTACTTTTGTCATCATTTTAGGGCATTTGTAGGGGGTGCCCTACCTCTTCGATCCAAACACAGTTGTGCACCGTAAACAAGTCTGCTGCCTGTGGCTTAGGACAGGCAAGACAAGGGGAAGGGCTATCTGGCCCCCCAGCCAACTACACAAAGAAATGCCCAGGCTCTGTCCCACTTCTTGTATCCATGGACTCTGTGCTCCCTGCTTCCAGGAGCGACTCCACCCTCTACAGCAGCCTCGCCCTGCACAAGACTGGGGCTGAGGTTTCCTTCTGTTTTGGTTCTCCAAACACTGATCCTGCCTCTCTCTTTTAGAAATTCCTTCGGTGTTTCTGGTCCATTGATGGCACCTTCTCTTCTTTTCCTGTGGGTAGTCGGCTCGGTTTTAGAGTCTTTACTGTCAATTCAAGTGTTTTTAGATGGTCACAATGGGTTCCCGTGTGTTCAAACTACCTGCTGTATCCAAATCTCCACATGTGTGTGTGTGAAAAGTAAAAAAGCCCAGGTTGAAAGAACAGCAAACTGCAATGTGTGAATTCACTACCGTGAATACTTCGGTGACTATTTTTTTCCTGAAGTGTCTTACATTGTGAAGGATGGCATCAGAGTGTTTCTAATCTATTCTCTGAGACAACTATACTTCCTTCGTTGGGAATAAACTTACAAAGTTGGAATCATTACAATTAAAAACAGTAATAGAATTTGCAAAACAAAGATGACAGTGCTAAACATATTAATAGTATTAAATATTTACACAGCTAATTTCAAATCTAAAGGTAAGGGGATAAAGGTGAGAAAAAGTAGGCCCTAGAAATAAGAAATAGTAAGGGAGGACAGGTGATTTTTCACCAGTAAAGGTGGCCTAGGTCCTTCGAGTAAAGTTGGCCCAAATCAAGTTTGTAAACACACAACTGAAATTGCAAAGAGATAACCGGTTCCTACCATGTTGCTTCTCTCGATCATGGGTGACGGCTGAGGTGTTCCAGATACTGGCGTAGAGATTGGAGTCTTTATTTCTTCTATCATATTCATGATTTTCTCTGGTACTTTGGTGGCATCACCACAGGTTTCCTGCCACCTGGGCAGTTTGGAATTAAGTAATTCTGCAGACTATAAATCCAAAAGAAACAACACTAAAGACAAAAGTGCATTGTTTGAAGATCTGACAAAAATTACATCAAATAGTATCACTGATAACATATTACTGGCTGACCACCAGAAGTGTGGGAGCTCTGAGTTAAAGTCAGCGAGTGGTTTAAGCATCTATGAGCATCTGCTGTGTCTCACTTGCTGAGAAGGACACAAACTCCAGATCTAAAGGAATCCACCTGCTCCCTCAGTGTGAATACAGAGACTAAGACTAACATGGGGATTGTAAACGATTAAGAACAAGTCCAAAAATGAAAAGGGAAGGGTTGAGCAATCTATACGAATCCCCACTATTTTCCAATCATCGCTTCCTTCCTTCCACCCTTCTGAAAGCAACACTTCTGACACAGGCGACAGGCCCCGCAGCCCAATTCACATGTTAGAGAAGTGAATCAGATTCCATCTTGAGAAGTCTGCATGGGACTGAGGTAGGAGAAGTGTGGTGGGCAGTGCTGAGAGACGCCCCGCCACAGGCCAACAGAGGCTTTGCACAGCAGAGACATAGACCAGCAAAGACGAGACCCCACAGCTCTGGAGGCCAGGCTGAGGTAGCCCTCTTGCTCCCACAGGCCTGGCTCCGCTCTGGCAACTGGAATCCCAAAGGCTCCCCAAAGCCTGTCAGTGAACCCCCTTTCCAGGGCAGCAATCTGGTTGGAAAAGGGAAGTTGGAGGCCTGTCTTGCAGCCATTTGCATGGCAATCACATCGTTTTTACTCAGGCTCTGTGTTTATTGGGGGTGGCTGGGTGCTGAGGTAAATCCTAGAGGAGGGCAAAGCCCCTCCCCACACCACCCTGTTCCCAACTATCACCCTGACACGCTGGGGCAGTGCCACACGGTGGACCAATTGCTTGAGCCTGCTTCACCCAAGAGCCACTGAAAGGACTGGGATGCTTTAGCTGGGATGAGGGAAGTCATAAAAGCTTTTTTCAGATAGTTGAAGAAACTTCTAGTATATAAAGAAGCAGGTTTGGTTTGTGTCACTCTACAAAGACTGAAACCCAAAGTTATGTCTAAGAAAGACTTTGCCAGCAACTAGAGCTCTCTGAAAATAGGCCACGTTGCTTCATGACATAGTGGGGTGTTACCATGGGAAGAAAGTTTCAAGGTCGCTGTCCTTCACCAGCCTATGTCCCTGCTGCAGCAGGATGCCCTCACCATGGGACAGAAGTTTCACGAGCTAACTTGACATTGCTGAAAGTAGTACAGACGCACTGTCAACAGGAGTGATCATCTACTACAGCAATTCTTTCCTTTGCTGTAACAATTTTAGATCTTAGGTAATTAGGTTAGGTAGCAGAATATCCTTAAAGTTGTAAAAACTTTATAGAATGAATAACATGCATACACACAAGGCCAAGGTTTTTTTTCCCATGAAAAAAGAAGTTGACTTACATTCAAGCTCTTGCAAAGCTTCTCATATTATGGAGCATTCTAAATTACTTTATTATGAACAACAAATATTTGACCTCAACCAGTGCTAGTTTTGGATGGTGATACAGGCCCAACAGAATTCATCATTTTAAAAAAAGAGCAAAGGATTTGTGTAATGATTCGTGTGTGTGTGTGTGTGTGTGTGTGTGTGTGTGTGTGTGGTGCCTAACCTCACAGACGCATGTGTTGGAAGGAGGGGAAATTCAGTTGAGGAAATCTTGGGCAAACACCTTGAAGAGAGGGAACACACGACAAAACCCACTGTCCTAATGGCCTAGGGCAGAACTGCCAGTGACTCCCATGTATGGATGCTAGAGGGAAGCATTTCAAACCCCTAGGGGCAGGGGGTGGACCCGGGGCCTGCTGGGACTCTGGTAAAGACACTGATGCTGAGGATGCAGGAGAAAGAGCCAGAGAGAAGCCGACTTGTAGGTGAGGAAAGGAAAAGGTACCACTTCTCAATTATTAGCATTATTTCATTAGGGATTTAAAATACAGATGTATTACTAAATTAATTAAATATTATAAGCAGACATCTGACCATTTCATCAGCATTTCTATACATTTATATACTCAAGTTGGCCAAAACCCGTTTCTTAGGAAACTTTCTCATTGGCAAAATAGGCCCGTTGCTTTCTATTGGGCTAAATGGAAGGTGAAGCACCTCAAGGGCATTTCAGTAGGAAATAAAGTTATTAATACACTCAGCGCAATCTGCCCTCACACCCACCTGTAGGTGATAATAATGGATGTGATTTGCAAAGCTGCAGTGTTTGTCAACCAGGAAGCAGAAGCGCCTTTTCTCTTCTAGTAGAGCTTCTTTGCAGCCATCTGCAATGAATTTCTGGATTTCACTCTGGCGAGAAGTAACAGTCTCTACGTACTAAAAATAAATAAACAAATAAATAAATAAAAATTATGCAAGTATGACACAGAGCGTCAGACAGCTGCACAGCATGACATTTCTCTTCTGCCATCTTTACACTTAGTTTATTTTGATAATGGAGTAAATACTACATGCAGACACAGAAAGACAAACGAAGTTGTAACCTGGACTGAGTAGATTTCATTCTCATTAAGATCCCTGAACCAAGTGTGGAGAGACAGTGCCAAAGGCTTTACATTCCCACTGGGCGACCTGCACAAAATATTACTTTGTACTGCAGGGACATGACTCTGTTCTACTGGAAAGCATCATGGGCTTTGGAACCAGAAAGTCCCAGGTTCAAAACCCCAGTTCCAAATGTCACCATTACTTAGCCTAAGCCTCATTTTCCCCATCTCTACAATGGGGATAGTAGTGACAGTCATTAGAGTACCTTCTTCCTTAGTCTGCAGAAAAGGCCAATGTCTTTAGGAGGCCACTAATTAACAACTCTGGAAAACTCTGCAGCTCTAAGTCAAATGTTTATTTTTAAAAATTGGTATATATTTGCACATATTTTATTACATGCATAGAATGTGTAATGATCAAGTCGGGGTACTTAGCATATCCAGCACCTCAGGTATCCTCATTTGTGTTGGGAACGTTTCAAGACCTCTTTTCTAGCTATTTTGAAATAAATAGTTCATTGCAGTCACCCTAACTCTGCTATCGAACGTTAGAACTCATTCCTTCCAGTTGTACCCACCGGTTTGTACCCACTGACCAACCTCTCCTCACCCCCAACCCCTGCCCAGCCTCTGGTAACCACCATTCTACTCTGCACCTCCATGAGCTCAACTTCAAAATGCTTATTTTTAACTTCAGCAGTAGCACAACATCGAGTAGATAAGGTACAGACTGGCTGGGGTAAGCAGGCCTCCTCTTAAACTGTATACATTACCAACAACGACAGAAAAAACATCGCTGAAAAGTTCACCTCGATTTCTTTGTGTTCATATTTTAGCGCATTTCGTCCTCCTTGGTTTTTTCTTCGGATCTTCTTCAGCTCAGCTTGAGATTTCTCCAAAGAATCTAATTTATTCCTGTGTTCTGCTTGGTATCTTTTTAGAGTTGCCTGTAAGTTAAACGGTGTGCTTATTTTGTAGGGCACCATATGAACTGTCACACAGTCACTTTTGCTCACACCTGCACTGTGTGTGGCTTACCAGGGCCCTGGCACCCTCAAGCCACACCTCACACCTCACACCATCCTCCGCTGTCCAGGACCTCACACACCCTCAGTTCACACCATCCTCACAATGGCCAGGACCTCACACCCTCGGTTCACACCATTTTCATACTGGTTAGGGGCCTTCACATCCTCAGTTCACACAGCCTCCCTACATTCAACTTTAATGTCTTGGCTTTGTCTGTTCTAAAGTTCCCTGTTTACATGAGGGGATCTTGACCAAAAGGGCAGCTCTCTGAAGCCAACAATGTCTTCTCTTTCTCTTATTCTTTCTTTCCTCAAAGGTTTTTGGATACTGGGTGGTAAGTGCTTTGGTGAATAAATAATATTAAATCACATGTTCCTGGCTGTTTTATGATTTACAATCTCAAGAAACAGAATGAATTCAGTGCAATCACTTACAGCTGTTTTAGGTGCTGTGTATAGCAGTGTTTAAGAGCACAGGATCTGGAGCCTAAAAGACTGTATTGGAATTCTAATCCATGCTTTCCCTGTAATCTGTAAAGTGAAGATAATATGGGTATCTATGTTTTGGGGTTTCTATAGGGATAAAAATCAGATAACATGTGTAAAGCACCTGACGTTAAATACATCTCAGCAGGTGTAGCTGGGCCTGTGGGCTCCTGCCAGGAGTGCACAGAGTGTGTGCATGCATAGGCAGCAGGCATCCTGGAACTACAGGATAATTTCAGGGTAACCCACGCTGCTTACTACCATATGAATGGTCTTGGTGAGAAGAAAGTATGTACTCTATAGCAGCAAGGGAAGATGGCAAGAGCCCTATGTGCTGGGGCCCTAGGGCCAGCCTGAAGGAGAGCTGCAGAAAACTGCTAGAATGGACAAAACCAGGTGGCAGGCAAGAGACACAATGCAGGAGAGATCTCTGTAGAAGGGACCTGGGAGCCCCAGATGGTGTTCGCCCACGCGCCACTCACATCCTGAAGTGCTGGTTTGTGAAGCAACAGCTGCAGTACCACAGACACAGATGTCCTATCACATTTGGGTGTTCTGGAAGCAGTGTGATTTCTTGCAATATTTTTTTCTATGCTTTTTAATAAAGATCCCAAGTGCTAGCAAAAACTAGCCCACTCAGCCCAAAGGGACCTTGTGGGTTTTATGCATCCAAGTATGGATCGACCCCAAGGCAAAGCTCCACTCCTATTTGCTGCTGCTGAACAAACAGAAGGAAAAAGTGCTCCCCGGCCTGAGAGATGATCAGGGCCCCAGCACTGGGGATTGAGGAAAACCAAGTACTTACATTCATATACTTCACATCAAGTTCTGTCTTCTTCTCCAGCTCATGTATAATCTCTTTATGGAATTTTTTGAACTGTTGACAAAAGGAAATAAACATTCACTCCAAATTTGAGACTTTAAGCAAAATAAATTAAGAAAAATATGTATTTTGTAAATATAAAATCAAATAACATACATTTTCATCAAGACTCTCATTGAGTTTCTTGTGGGTACTTGAAATCTCTATGAGAACGTGGCCTGTGAACAAAACCAGACATGTCAGGGGGAAAAGCCATTGCATAGCTTTGTATCAGGAAAAGGGAAACAGCGCAGGGAAACACATGCTGTCCTCGGGGTCTTTAAGTGTCATGTCTAAGACACATCAGGAAGACGACTGGGTCCCTATGGTGGGTTCCAGAGAGACACACAGCTGAGAGCAAATTTGTTCTACGACATCGTTAATCAAAAGAATGCCAACTTTGTCTTCAAATGCACATTGTTCTTTCTATATTTACTTGTTCCCTAAGCCAAACTCTATGTATCTGATTTAATTTTGAAATTCTCTCACAAGAGATTACCTTGGTCATCATAGTAGCTAACTATAGCAACAAATTATTTATTTTTATCTAATTCCCAAAGTAATATGATTATCTGTCAGGCACAAGAGATAAAGGCTATTTTTTTTTTCACATATTAGTTTTTGCATAGTTTTGGAAAATGTAGCCACCAGGGGAAACTGCAGCAGTGACAGTGTTCTGCTTCGTGTCTCCTGGGGTTACACCAATCTGTGAACAAGTATAGTCACAAGACAGAAGAGAATGTTCCAGGGCAGAGAAGCCTTACTCTGGAAAGCAGTTGTAAGACCACTGTGCAAAAAGCACATCTCTCTTGCAGTTAGTGGCAGTGTGTTGTCTCTGCCAACTTATCTGTAGGAACCAAATAGGTATCTTAGGAAATAATATCTAAGAAATAGGAAAACATATAGGATCATTTGGACCACCCCCTCCCCCAACCATATCAAACAACAACAAAATGTGCTGGTGGATCATCCTATAGTTCACTGCACAGATAAAAAGGAATTCTTGTGGGGAACTGAAAGGCTGTAAGGAGGAAGAATTAAATTTAAGACTGGTAGAATATGGGCAAAGAGAAAAATTAAACAGACTAGAGATGGCCTTGGTTATGACTTCTGTAGAAATGACTCTATTATGCCCTGTTCTAGAAACATTTTAAGACATCTGACTCTGAAACTGCCAGCCTGGGATTCCCCTCATCCTAACTCAGAAATTCAAGTCCCTCCTGAACACATCCACCTGGATGTCCCATTAGGTACCTCATTGACTACCCTGTATTCTCTGATTCCAGCTCTTGGCTGCCAGGCAGCCAGTCATCAGGGGTTGACCTCTTGCCTACATGTCATACTCAACGACAAAGACTCATTCCCTTGTGTGTAGAGTGCTGGCACTTGGACCACCTCGAGGGTGGAACCCCTTACTTATCCTGCTTCTTCCGGCAACAACTCTGCCAGTCCTTCCTGAGCTCTGTGATCTCTTCCCTGTTCAGGAGGGAAGGCATGGTGGATGACATGTGAAGCCACAAAGACATGTTTACCCAACAATCTGTTCCACCACCCGACATTCACATCCTGCCTCCGTGTTCACAGATGGGCCTCTTAGGAGGTTCTTTCTCTACTCCCAACCGTAATACCTGGTTCAAGCCCTTATGTTCTCTTTTGACTCCCAGCTTGTTCTGGGTCATCTTCCTCACAAGTGCCAGGGATCTTTCCAAAATGCAAGTGTAACATGTCACACACACCCTGCACCCCTCGTGGTGTCCCAGAGAAACCAGCTCCTGAGCAAAACATTCAAAGCCCTCCGCGAACTGTGCTGCCTAAACCATGGCAGGTGGTGGGGACAGAGAATCTCCTAGGAGTATAACCTTGCAGGGTTATACGTTGTGAGGTGACAGGCATATAGCCTAGTCCCTGAATACTATGTGATTCTGAGACACTCCAATGGAATAACTTGCTGGATAAACACAAGAGAGGGAGAACAGACCCATCCCCAGTACTCAGGGTTCCTCCCAAGTCGGCAAGCCTCCCACTCCACATCCTTAATGATGTTGACTTCAATCTCTTAAAACTCAATGTGAAGAAACAAAAAAACCAGAATTTTTCACAAAAGAAGACTTCACACGACCAAGAATATAAGTACATTAATACATCATTTTATATCCATTTAGTCATTTCAAATAAAATAATCAGTTACTTTCACATCTATTTTAAACCCATAAACAATTCCTTATGGGAGATGAAAAGTAAACAAAAACGAAACAAAATTCAATTATTACAAAAATCAAGCACTTTCTTCCTGGCAAAGCAGATCTACTTAAAAAAAATAAATGTCTAAAAATAATTTTGTTTAAATCATTCAGTGATTTGGGCTAGAAGCAAGGCATTCACATTTTTCCTCATACTGTTCTCTTTCATGAACTTTATTTCTACAACCTTACATAATGTGGATCCCTGAGAAGGATGCTGCCAAAACCGAAGTGTGTGCTAGGGCGGACACTCTCGTGGATGCCAACGCTGTTGAACTTGGTGCTCTGGCCTTGCTGGCCCCAGCCTCCCAACACTCCTCGGCACGCTCCATGCTCCTGCCCGTGGTTTCCCTGCAGCGTGGTGGGGAGGCTCAGTGAAACAGCCCATTCACGCTGCGGGCGGAAGGGAACACCTGACCTTGTTATTCTTGTCTCTCACTGTTCGTGGAATTCAAACGCCAGCCTCACAGCAGCAGCCACTGAGTGCTCAGTCATAAAAAAGGATTAAAAGACATCTCGGCTGGGATTATGCAAGCTGCCAAAAGTGTATCTTGAAACAGAAGATGAAAACAGCCTTTATGTTCAACCTGCAGAAGTTTAATCTTAAATAGAGCAAGTATGACTTTATGTTTAAAATGTTATGCCATAGGCGTTTGTTTACTTAGCCCTATAATCTCCTTTTTCATAAATTATATTTGAGAAGGGGAAAAACCCCTGAAAGCATTTGAGGGCGGAGTCGAGAAAGTACAGTCCAGATTCAAATGGAGCAGAACTAAGTACGTGCCCCAACAGGAATCCACGCCACTGTGTGTGCACTAAGTTGATCGTTTCCTTATTTCCCCCTCTTAGGTTTTGAGTCACTGTTTTGGGAAGAAACTCACAGTAATTACATTAATGTAACTCAGTCTGAATAAACTGTATTCTTAAGTGGCAATATTGAAATAATCTAGATTAAATATATACATATTTCAAAATCATGAACTCAAGTAAAAGACAATGCCTATCATCAACTTTTCCCCAAAATTCATACAGATAATGGCTAAGTATTATAGCTCTTTTAGAGTTTGTCTAGCAGGTTTTGGAACCCCCCCTCCAAATAGCTAATAGTGGTATCAATCTAATTTTAGGCATTATGAACAAATATGTCCAACATTTTGCACAATACAGTATCAAGACATACATTTAGCCACAGGTGGTATGAAGTTAAAACAAAATGTCAGGCCAGGTGCGGTGGCCCAAGCCTGTAATCCTAGCACTCTGGGAGGCCGAGGCGGGTGGATCGCTCAAGGTCAGGAGTTCGAGACCAGCCTGAGCAAGAGCGAGACCCTGTCTCTACTAAAAATAGAAAGAAATTATCTGCACAACTAAAAATATATATATA
>CAUYSK010124699.1:0-22331 GCA_963575035.1 Avahi laniger | reverse complement strand
AATCCTAGCACTCTGGGAGGCAGAGGCGGGTGGATCGCTCAAGGTCAGGAGTTCGAGACCAGCCTGAGCAAGAGCGAGACCCCGTCTCTACTAATAATAGAAAGAAATGATCTGGACAGCTAAAAAAATATATATAGAAAACATTAGCCGGGCATGGTGGCGCATGCCTGTAGTCCCTGCTACTCGTAAGGCTGAGGCATAAGGATTGTTTAAGCCCAGGATTTTGAGGTTGCTGTGAGCTAGGATGACGCCACGGCACTCTAGCCAGGGCAACACAGTGAGATTCTGTCTCACAAAAAAAAAAAAAGGATACAACAGAAGAAATTTATGAGAATGTTTTTTCCTGAATATTCATATTTATAAAACGGAAATGTCATTTCTTTAAATATGTCAAAAAATTTGATAGGACGAAATAGCAACATAAAGTGATATAAAGGAAGAATACAGGTAGGATATAAGGTTGGAACACATGGATATGGATTTCCTCCATGGATCTCAAATGGGAAAGTTATTTGATTTTTTTTCCCAAATGAGTAAGGTACTTATGAAAAATAAATAAGATAATATATACGCTTTTGTAACAAAACGTTGTATATAATCTCATAGATAATAGAATTAATGTTGAAGTTATTTGACTAGAAACCAAAAGGTAAGTATATACAACCTCTCTGTCATCAGGAGAATATTGATTGATCTTTGTTAGGCTCCAAAAGGTTTACTTTAGCTGGAGCTATCCATTTATTGAAGGACAAGTATGTGCTAGATATCTTCGTTATAAAATAGGATAATAAAATGTATCTATTTTAGTTTCCATTTCTATTAAGTTCCCAAAATACTAGATGTTAATGTCTAGTATGAGATGAAAGACTACACATAGGATTTTCAGACGAGGTAAACAAAAACCAGTTTTGCACATTCTGAACCCTTCATTCACAGTGATGTTACGGAATGGTGGCACTGGGAGATTTAGAGTAAAATTTCTAAGAGGTTGATAAGGCTTGGCTCTTTACGTCAAGCCCAGAAAATGGGTCTTTAGTAACACACTCAAAGAATGTTCTCTGAAAACTTTGTGAAAGCAATTTGAACAGTGAGAGACTGTGGCTGGCCAGTCTGGTGGAGAGAAGAGAAATTGCTGCATAAAATGCAGCCTGAAAAGAGCATGCAGGTGTTCCCTATGGATTTGATGTAAACCATACTCACAAAAGAACCAGCTTAGGGATATCTAGTTTCTGACCAAGAGGGACTCCGGTAGGGGTGGACTGATCCCTGAAGGGGTAGCAGTGGATATCTTGGTTATGTGAAAAGAGTCATAAGCTAGAGAGAAATGTGATCACTCAAGTAGAAGGAACAATAGGTGATACATCCCCGGGGATGCTGTGTGTGTGTGTGCGTGTGTGTAGGAGAAAGTCTTATGAACCCAAGAAAATGCCCAAGAAAGAATTAGCTTCACCATGACCTGAAAGCACATGCCATATTCCAAAGACATACAATCAGATGGCACAACCACCACGATTCCGAGCAGGCAGTGACCAATCAGAATGACTTCTACCAGTTTGACGAAAGCAGTGCGTATCAAGAGAACATCAGCTTTGTTCCAAAATGCCAGTGACAGATTACAGTAATATTAGTTAACTAAGAACTTTTCTGCTCTGTTTCTCTCCTCCCTCCTCCAGGCTCAACCGTGGAGGAGCCTGAGGCAGCCTACCGAGTCGGGCAAGAGCAGTATAATCTCCAGGTAGGGAACTTTCCCACTGCGGGTGGCCAAGCCAAACTGGACCTCTGCTAGGGGAGAGAAGAAGGTACCATTTCAAAGGAAGATGGAAATTGTGACTATTATGTTGTACTATATCTTTATTAACTGAACTCAGTTTCTTTTGAGAACTATGGAAACTAAAAGATCTTTTTATTCCCTAATGTTGATTTCATGCAAATAGAAGGAAAGAATTGCTGCCATAAATATGGGTTTGAACAGGACATTGGGTCAGGAGGTGCTCATTCAGTAAACTAGTTAAAATCACAGTGTTTAGGGGACAGATCAGATGTTTTCAAGTTTCTTTTTGGCCACGGAACTCATTCTTCAAAGGAAAGTTGATGCAAGGCTCAATGTGTGAAACAGCTGATCCCAGCCAGAGTCCCTCTAGTCGGGAGGAGGATGGTGACACAACAAAGAACGAGGGGTATGAAGTGGCCCCTAAATGTGCTGAAGGATAATTTAAAAGCCAGCCCTGAGATCATGACTTCAACAGATAAGCCTTTGAATTCATAATTATATTTTAAGTGTTTTTATTTTTTTCATTTCAGAGATGAGAATTCAGTAGCTCCACATGTTTTTCTAAGGAAACTTGTTAATGAGCTTTAACACTTTAAACATTTTTAATCCTTTAAACACTTCCTGAAAGCTGTTAGTCTTCATCTTTCATATTTGAAGATGATGGTTATGTGACTGCAGAAATATTCAAACATCCTGAGGCAGCACATGCAATCTTTCTATGTTTACCCAGGTCTGTTGGCTTTTGTGGGGTATTTTAGCATTTGTTCAAACAAACGATCTAAATCCTTTACAGCTATAAGTCCTAGGAGCCCATTCCATACAATTTATAGATGAAGAAACTGGAGCTAAAAATGAATGCATACAATGCTACTGGGCAATAAAAAAATAACAAACTACTGATAGATACATATATCAACTTAGAAGGATCTCAAGGGAATGATGTTAAGTGAGAAAGTCCATTTCAAAAAGTACTTATTGAATGACTGCATTTATATAACACTCTTGAAATGACAAAATTATAGAGATGGAGAACAGATTAGTGGTTATCAGGGGTTAGGAGGGAGGTGGCTATGGCTATAAAAGCACGAAGGCTCCTTGTGATGAAATCATTCTACATCTTGACTATGGTGGTTGTTCCATGAATGTACACATGTGATAGAATAGCACACATTTGAATAAGCCATGACACCTCCGTACAGCAGAAGCAACACAGCTTCAAAGCCTAAGAGGTTTCAGTTATGCAAATCTTTTCAATTCCCTCATCCAACCCTTTTTGGTAGCAATATGATATAATTTAAACACAAAGGCTGACAATTAAGACAAATGGCCCCAGTATTGTCTGTGCCACTCATCTGTTCAGTAACTATAAAGCAACTAATATTCAATTTCTTCATCTGTAGAACAGGGATAAAGCTTCTGCCATCCCTATCTCATTTTGTTGTGAAGAACAAATAAAAGAGAAACTTGTAAGAGAAAACAAGTGGAAGTATTATACTAACCTATCATTCAGTAAGTGCAGAAGGTTGGTTATTATCCCTCTGGTCATTTACAGCTGACATCCCAGCACCACAGCTGAGTAGCTTTAGGCAGAGCTTCAGTAGTATACTGACCATTAGTGGTTTTGTCACCTGGTGCCAAACAGCTCACATTGATGACTTTGTCATAGAAACACAGTGAAAAACTATTTAAGGGCCTAAATCTATAAAACTTGCTTTAAAAATACTAGATGCTTTTTACTTCAGTGTAGAGTTTAAGATTACATGCCATTGCCATCACCATCCTTAATGTGACATTTGACTTTCAAAGAACCTGTTGGCTTTCTTATTGTTGTCCTCAAGCCTACTGGTGTGACCATTATTGGACAGCATTGCTGCAAGGTAATTTAACACAATTTGGTTCTGTGTAACTAGAAAAGTTCGTCACGTCATGAAAGCTGTTAATGAGGCAGGCATTCTTTTTTTGTATTTTGAAAATGCATTCATCCAATATTCATTTGAAGTTTTAGCCATGTACTAGGAGCTATTCTGGGGCAAAGTGTACACTGATCAACAAGATAGAGATGACTACCATCCCTTTTAGCTTACATTCTTGTAGAAGTAGGCTGGCGGCACAACGCATTATGCAAAAGCATATATTTGTTTTTGCATGTGTGGTTTTCTATCATATTGAAATATTAAGAATCTCTCCTTTTTTAACAATTTTATATAACTCACAGGTAACATCATAAATCTTCTACTCTATGATATTCATTAACTGCAGTCACTTGATGTTTCCTGGTATAAAAAATTAAATATTAACTGCAGGCGAGGAAATAAAAAATCATTTCAAGATACAAAACTATCATTTTACAGAGAGGCACAGCTAACTGTTTTTTAAAGAATTTTTAACTTTCGAAACATGTTATTTCCCCCAAAGATAACAATAATAAGTCAAATGTGATAGATTTTGTTACGGACTCCAATTCTCCTTCAACGTATATTTTCAGTGCCTGCTCACTGTTGGAAGAGCATCATTCCCATAGCTATGTTGTCCATGTAATTTAGCATAAGTAATGGGTTATCACCAAACATGACACAAACAAAGTCTTGAAAATGGTTTGTGCTACTGGGTTGGCTTTGTTCTACCTCTGCCATCACCACAGGGTCATGCTCAGGCCAGTATATCAGAAGAGACATCAGAAGAGAGCAGAAATGCCCCAGCTAAGCTTCCCAAGCCAAGCTCACACAGGAGCAGAGCCAGTAGACCATCTACATATGCTTGATGAGTCCAGCCAAGATCTCAGAGCAACCCAGCTAAACCCAATCTGGATTAGGTTGAATCCCCCGCCAACCCACAAACTTGTGAGCTATAATAATCAGTAGATAATTAATATAGCAAGCAAGTCTGTACTACTGACCAAAAAAAGAAAATTAATATTAACTTCAATCTTATTTTTCTGTTAAAATAATAATTTTGTGTTAGTAATTCAATATCTTCACAGTTAATTTTTACTTGTTTCTTAAGCTTCATACACTTAATAATTTGGATCTGCACAAGTAACACAAGTAATGATGTTCCAGAAAAGGCTGTTCATCAAGAAGTTGAGAGACAAATAAGATGAATTGCAGAGTATGTATCATTCTGGTGTTGTAGTTATAACTCTATTTTTCTTTCCACCATCCCAGAAATCATTTTTAATAGCTTTGTTGAAGTATAATCAACATATAATAAACTGCATGTATAAAGAGTATACAAATTTGGTAAGGATAAGTTTAATGGATGTATACACCCAAGACATCATCACCACAATCAAGACAGTGACCATATCCATCATCCTCAAAAGTTTTCTCATGTCACTTTGTAATTTACCCCTTTCAATCCCTCCCCCTCGCCTAAGCAACCACTGATGGGCCAGAAGCATACTTAAATTCAAGTTAGTGTGACATTGTTCTATAGATAACTCTGAATCTATTCCAATGTTATCAAGCTTCTGGACTTGTGGCATAGCTCTCAAATCTCCAACACCAGTGGGTCATTACCCTTTAGGTAAGAAGAGTCATTTTGGGTACTTTATTCTAACAAGGGAGGTAAAATCCTGGATAATCCACTAAATACTGTTTATAAAACATTGCTGCTTTGCAACTTTATGGACTAAGGTTCCCAAATGGTGTTTTCTTAAAAAGCATAAAAATAGTTTGTAAGTTTCTCATAGTGAAATCAAGTATAAGTATGATCATAAAGATCTTAATTATAAATTTAATGCCTTACACTTTAAATCCAATTTTTTGTCTTTTATTAAACATACCTTATTATTGTCAAAACTATGTGTATAATTACCAGCCTCAGGTCTTAAGAAGTATGTGTGACTTATGACAATTCATTCAACCTTTCTGGACTTCAGTTTCCCTATCCATAAATTAGGAATAAAAATGTCTAATTTGCAGTGTTGTAGAGATTAAATAAACTAATGAAGGTGAAAATATCAAGTATAGCACTGCATTCATGGAAGACCTGAAATCACTTAGAGGTGTACCATTATCACAAGAGAAATGTGACAACAAACATATTCTTTGGAATAATGTCTGACAGATTTTATTAGAGTCACTTATTCAGTTGAAATCACTTAGGACAAAATGTCTCTGGGGCATGAAGTCTACATGATGCAACATCCATTAAAACATGCAATTAAAATAGTTAATAATTGTTAAAAAATAAATCCATATATAGTTTAAGTCCTCATTGTTTAATTTTTTTTCCTTGCTTATCCATTGATACATTTCAATATCCTCCTCTCTGCAAGTTTTGTTTAAAATAATTGCTATAAGGCCGGGCACGGTGGCTCATGCCTGTAATCCTAGCTCTCTGGGAGGCCGAGGCAGGTGGATTGTTTGAGCTCAGGAGTTCGAAGCCAGCCTGAGCAAGAGCGAGACCCCATCTCTACTAAAATTAGAAAGAAATTAATTGGACAACTAAAAATATATAAAAAAATTAGCCGGGCATGGTGGTGCATGCCTGTAGTCCCAGCTACTCGGGAGGCTGAGGCAGAAGGATCGCTTGAGCCCAGGAGTTTGAGGTCGCTGTGAGCTAGGATGACGCCACAGCATTCACTCTAGCCCGGGCAACACAGTGAGACTCTGTCTCAAATAAATAAATAAATAAATAAATAAATAATAAAATAATTGCTATTTACAAAAATGTTTAAAATCTGAAGTTTTTAGTATATTGTTTATTAATACCCTGATTAAATATTTTAAGTAATTTCAAATAAAATGCAAAGAAAATACAAAAGACTCATTTAGAAAAGACTAAACACGTAGAGTGTTTAGAAGTACTAATTCAAAGTCTCAGACATTTCAAAATTCTGACTGAGGACCGACAGCAGAAAGAAACCATGCACTGCTATGCCAAATATTTTTCTGTATTTAACATTATAAATCAAGTAGTTTAATTACTGTAACTAGTTCTTCATATGTAAAAATATTTGATAATTTGATCACGATAGCTTCTATAGTGATTGATAGAATATAACCATTTTTTGGACACAAAAATGAATTATATGTACACTACATCAAGTCCAAGAATATTGATACTTCACACGATTTTTTAATTTAGTAACCATTTTCTTTACCATGGCTCCACGCTCTACCAAAATTCACATTTATCTTGTCACTACCACATTAATAACTTTATCCGTAATGATCTTTTAAACTGACTCTACAGTAACATTTACAGTAACATATTATTTACCGCTGTAAAGGTGAATAAACTTTGAAAAGCTTTATTTAATTAGATGCAAAAACTCAAACATTATTCAAATTAACTGATTTTCCATTGGAAACTCTGATGGCATTAATACCTGCTAAGTTCTTCTGCTAATAACAGCACACACATTAACCACTGTTGCTTCATTTTTTCTACATACAAAAAAAAAACTTAAAAAATGAACAAAACTTTCAACAATAAAATAGAACAAACTATTGATTCTCTTGAAAAAAGAATGAATTGCAAAATCTTTTATCCAAGGGAAAGAAGTCAAACAAAAAAACTGCTACATACAGTAATAGCCCCTTATCCACAGGGAATATGTTCTAAGACCCAGGCAGATGGCTGAAACTGAGGATAGTACCAAACCCAGTTCCCCTCAAAAGGAACATGTTTCTGTTCATGTCCTCCATGCACAAATTTATTGCCTTTTCTATCTTAAGCACGTTTCATGTACCGTGGCCGTAACTTTTGCAGTTTGAGGCTTGACAGCAAAACTAGCACAAATTTCTTTTTCCTTCCTCACAATTTCACACATATAAACTTTGTTCTTACCATAGATCTCAGCAACCTCAGCACATGATTTTTTTCATTCCTTATATGTCAAGAGCTTTCACCTTTTCAGTTAAAGGAAGCACTTTGTAACTTCTCTTTGGCACATCCAAATAGCCAAAATCACTACTTTTGCACTTTGGGGCCACTATTAAGTAACATAAGGGTTACAAGGGTTACTTGAACACAAGCACTGTGATGCTGTGGCAGTCAATCTGATAACCCAGATGGCTTCTAAGGGACCAATGGGTAGGTAGTGCATACAGCGTGGATATCCTGGACAAAGAGTGATTCACATCCCAGCCTGGTCAGAGTGAAACAGCATGACATTTCATCATGCTACTCAAAATGGCATGCAATTTAAACTTATGAATTGTTTATTTCTGGAATTTTCCATTTAATATTTTTGGATGGTACGTAACTGAAACCCCATGGAAAGCAAAATTGCAAATAAAGGGGACTATTGTACTATGTGATTTCATTAATATTACATTCTAAACAAAGCAAAACTATAGGGATAGAAAACAGCTTAGTAGTTGCCAATTCCGGAAGAAGGGGTAAGGTACAGACCTTTGGGGGTGAGGATACCATTCTAGATCTTGACTGTGGTCTTGGTTACATGACTGCATACATGTTGCAAAATTCATTGAACTGTATACTTAAAAGGAGTGATTTTTATTGTATGTAAATTATATCATTACAAACCTCACCAAAAAAAATGAATAAATAAAATACAGTTAGAAGAGCAGTGCTTTAATCTAAATGAAGAATTATATTTCACAGAATATGTCCAAGATACTTTCTGCATAATATATCATCATTTTCAGGTATAATCTTCTTAAATCAGCTACTAATTTTTTAAGATCATACTGATTCTTATTCAGCAGATTTATGTATTCTGATTTTAATGTGGTCAGTGATACTGTCCCTAGTGTGGGCATCCATGATAGATACAAATGGCAACACTTTCTTCCAATTATATTTTCATCATCGACTTTCTTAAGAAATTAAAATTTAATACTTCATTAAATACATTTGTCATTTTTGTGACATCACTGATGTCAAAGGAGTTTACTGTAAAATTTTTATTAAATATGGAAAATACAGATACTTTCTACTTATATCTCATGTGTACCTAAAGCTATAATTTCTCATGTTTCCTGTTGACTCCACTAAGTTGTGGCCTGGTAGCTTCATGCCTCTCACAGACTACATAACACTACTGGTTGGCAGACAATGTGCATGATGTTCTAGGAAAAGAGATAGATATATAGATATAGATATAGATGATATAGATATAGATATTTGTATCTGAAAATGGTTGAGATAAAAAATACATGCCATTTTGCTAGGCATCTTGCAGATTTAAGCATGCATTAAATAAGAGCTATATTCACTATGCAGGCATCTGAGACTATCAGACAAGGCCATGGCCAAAGCTGTAAGAACTGACTAGAGATTTAACAATCCATCTCAGCTCTGTTTCAATGCAACAATTAATAATAATACTTTATTAAAACATGAAAAATCTGACATAAATGCTAAACTAGATGGGACTACCTTATAATCAGCACAAACATAGATGTGTGGTTTCTTCACTAACATCCAATAATAGAAACATACAAAAAGAGAAAATAAATTCCAATTATATACATATGTAATATATTATGCATAGTACATGTATACATAATCAGGTAAAAATCCTATATATGAGGGGGCAATTCAGTAACACGGCCAAGTAACTTTTACTGAAAGAATGCCAAGATAGTTCAATATTATACAATCTGTTGAATTCTTTATATTTATTGATTCAATAAAAAACAAAGAATTGCTTTGATAGGTGATAAAAAGGCAATTGATAGAACCGCTTAACAAAATAGAAATACATAAGAAAGTCTCATAATAAAGTAGAAATAAATGATAAAATATTTACCTCTCAAAGCCAGAAAATACATATTAGAAAAATAATAAAATAATTCTAATTTAAGTTAGGAACAAGAAGGATTTTCTTTATGGCCACTATTTTTTAACATTGACCTTAAAATAGCAAGGCAATTAGATGAAAGGAAAAATAAGGGAAAAAAGTAATAGTTGTAAAAGTTGGAAACAAGAGACAAAATTTTTATTGTTTGAGCCCAATAGTAATTCTTACCTGAAAACTCCAAGAAATCAACTGGAAAATTATTACAAAAAATAAAAGAAAGCCAGTAAGCTGGTTGGTTAAAGAAAATAACTTACAGGAGTTAATAGCCTTCAGGTAAACAAACATGACTGAGTTAGAAGAAAAACAGTGGAAGAAAAGATTCTGTTTTACATAACAATTGCAATGATAAAAATAGGGGAGGAGGGACAGGGGAAGATGGAAGAGGGGACAGGTATATGCATACACAAAGAGTGCAATGCGCATCACCCGAAGGATGGACATATTTGAAACTCGGACTTGGGGGGAGAGGGAGCAAGGGCAACATACATAACCTAAACATCTGTACCTCTATAATATGCTGAAATAAAAAAAAAAAGAAAAAAATACTAGAAATAAAATAAACAGGAAATGTGCAAGACTTTTACGAAGTACACTCTAAAAAGATGTAAACAATAGAAATATCTAGCACATTTTTTGGATATGGATTTTCAACATCATAAAAATGTTATTTTTTCCAAAGGGGAGAGTCCATTAAAAATATCATCAGGGTTTTTTTTTTTCCTACTAGATAATCTGATATTTATGTTCATATAGACTACCACATAAGTACAATTAGCCAAATAAAATTCTGGGGAAAAAAATAGTGGATTGAGAGTTTCAAGACATATCATAAGGCTCCTATAATTAAAATTGTGGTACTAACATATAAAAAAAGATGAATGAATGTAATAGGACGGAAAGCCAAGACGCAGAATTACATAGAGGAATACAGAATATGACAAACTAGACATTTCAAATCAGCATGGAGAAGATGAATTGTTGAATAACGTTGTTAGGAAAATTGGATAGGAATCTGGAAAGTATTAATTTTGATCCCTACATCACACCCAATAGATTAAATTATGGAACTTATTAATGAGGAGAAAAAATTGAATATACACAATTGAAACTATGGTAGAATACATAGAATATATTTTTAAAATAATTTCAGAATAGAGAATGACTCTCTAAGTATGACACAAAGCCTAGAAATCATAACAGGAATATTGGTTAATTTGTCTATAAAAATCAAAAAGACAAACGAAAACTGGGAAAAGTATATATAATTCACATTACCAAGAAAGTGTTCATTTTTTTGCTATGTAAAGAGTTCAAAGATGTCACAAAAGGGAATAACAACAATTCCGTTAATAAAGGGCAATGAATGTGAACAAGTATGTTCAGAAAAGAAATTTAAATAGCCGTTAAATATATTAAACAATATTGAGCTATATTTATAGTAAACGAAGGTGCATTAAAAATCACAAGAAGGCACGTTTCATATATTAGCTTAAAAATAATTCAAGTGATGGAATAAAAAATAATATACTGAAATGCTATACAAATATTTAGCCTTTATTAATATCGTCTAAATAATTTTGCAACTTTTGGCTTATTAGAACCAACAGCACAATACATAATACGAGTGCTGTGCAGATATAGAAGAGCCTTAGATGTTTATTAATCATGTACCCTAAAACCTGAAACTACACATTTACTGGGAGAGAGTGGCAGGCTCATTGTCAGATGACCGAGATGTAGCCTAACTGAAGCTATACAAATTAACAAAATGCAAAAGCTCTTTCTCATTACCCCAGTCCCAATACCGTCGTTCTCTTCTATAGTTCATAAAACCACAGAAGAAATATTTACCTAAGTGTTAAGGTTAAAAGCATGTCCAATTTTATCTTCTACATGATTCTCTCTATTGAAGGAATAGCCAGAATACCACAGGTGAGGACAATCTATTTCTTGTCAAACTGGGCATTTGACATTTTGATAACATCTGAACTTCTTATGTGGATCTTTTTTTCAGAAAATGAAATAAAACATAATAAGACTGATAAGCGCTCTCATCTTAGTTTCCTCTAGTTCAATAACTGGAATAAGAAATTCATTTGGACTGACAAATGCAATAAAGATGCCTGTCCAAAAGAGTTAACAGAACAAAAAGTAAATCTAAAAAAAAAAAAAAAAGAGTTGTAGATTAGAGAGTTGGAAAGCTAGGTACTTTTATTTCTTTCTATAAGATCACTATGCAGAAAAAGTAAATGATTTCTGTTAAAAAATTTCAATAGTACCTGACACCAGAGAATATATTTCTCTCAATAAAAGCAGACTCAGAATAGGTAGAAGAATTTCCTCCAAAAGCCCCTAACGAGGTAAAAATCCAAAATGATGTTACTATAATAGCTATGAGAGTTAGAATATCTTCACAGAGAGATTAGCCTTACAGTAGAAAAAAAAAATCACAAGGAAGTACTAAAGTCAGCAAATTCTAAGCACCAAAATCTCAAAGAAAATGGATTTCTTTAATTTTAAAAAAAATGGACAGTAGATCTTCTTTGATAAGCAAAACTGCTCTGCACAATGAATACACTTAGTAGTTCCAAACATGAGTCTTAAATATCAATTTTAAAATATTCTTTAGATGACAAGTACTTAAAGCATAATATATCTAAAGAAAAAAACAGCATATAAACTAGAAATGCTAAAAACTTTAAAGAAAAAAATCCCTTTGCAAGAGTTAGAAACTAGAAATGATACCACAGAATGCCCTAGTCTGTTTACATTTACTATACAAACACATTTTAAAGGCAGTATGGTACAACAGAAAAACCACAGGCTATAGTAGAAAAATCACAGGCTAGTGTGATATAGTAGAATTCTGAGCTTGAGTTTTGTCATCTTTGACTTAAAAAGCAGGTGCTGCCTTCCACCGTGCCGGGTTGTTGGGCTGTGGTAGGAACAGCACAGGACACAGCATGTAGGTGGACATGCCCAAGATGGTAGTCACTATTATCACTAGAGTATAATAAAAGAAATTAGTGCTGGAACCATGTGAAAATAAGGAGCTGGGAGCCAGTCTAGAATTATGTTCCAAAACTAAATGTAATCATGAAATATTAAATAAGCAGAACACAAGTTACCATTGAAGGGAAATAAAGGTGATTAAAATACAGCCCTGGCCCTCAAGGAACTTGAAAATCTTTTACTCAAAGAAACATTTATTGAGCAAAGACTTTATTCCAAGTATAAGTCTAAGCAATGGGAATAAGAA
This sequence comes from Avahi laniger, assembly GCA_963575035.1. Lineage (NCBI taxonomy): Eukaryota > Metazoa > Chordata > Mammalia > Primates > Indriidae > Avahi > Avahi laniger. Next base: position 9,524 of record CAUYSK010124699.1, on the reverse strand, counting down.
ATGAAATAATGACATAGGGCTTCAAGGAGTTCATAACTGAGCATTAAAATATGAAAACATATAATTACGGCACATGTAAGAGCTGATTAGAGGGATGGGCAAGGTCATGTGAAAGTAATGAGGAAATGTCACCTAACTTTACTTGTAGCCTCACAGAAGGAATCTAATAGGATGTAACTTTTAGCATGGGTCTGGAAGAACAAAAATCATCTTCTTCAAGTGAAATGCAAAGTCCCAGAGCCATGAATGAGCAGGGAATTTAGGATGAGTACATCTGTAGCCGGGGAGGCAGTGGTTGGAAAAGATTCTGGAGAATCATCTAGGGGTCGCATGATGCTAAGGACTTTGGACATTACCCAAGAGGTAGCAGGGAGTCAACAGATGGCTTTAATCAGGAATGTTACACGATAAATGTTCATATGGTTTTTAATAGAAATCACTCTGAGGACAAAAGAAACTGAAGGGGTGGGCTGGGAAAAAGGCGCTGATACCCACAGGGCTCTAGTTAGAAGAAGGTTGCAATTGTGGAGATAAGAAAAGAATCCAAATTAAAACAGAAGCAAATGAAGAGGGAAATGAGGGGCCAAATTAGGGCATTTCTGCAGTAAAATATCAGGCATTTCATGACGAATTAGGTGTGTGGGCAGTCAAGGCCAACTCAGATATCCAGCTCAGAGAACAGAGTGGGTGATAATGCCAATAACAGGGCCAGAAAACGTAAGAAGACAAATAGGTTTCAAAGGCTAGAAAAGATTATTAGTTCATTTGGGGACAACAGAATTTTGAAGGGTTTAAGTGAGATTGATAGTTGTATTAACAACTGTAAAGGAAAGCAAAATATATCTTCCAAGGAATTTATAAACCAAGAACTAAATTTGACTGTTTATATTATTGAGAAAGCTCTTCAATTGCTCCAGTTTCTAAATATGAACTATGCCGTAGGTAAAGCTGAAGTGTCACCTTTTTTGTTTGTAGGCAATGCTAAACCAAAATGGATTTAAAAACTTAATATTTTAGACGATATCAGCAAATACACATTGCCAGGGTGAACCCTACTATCTTTGCAGCAGTTGCAATTTTGTAGCTTTTAATGTTGGCATTTCTCCAACCAGCTTCACTGGGACTGAATTTTAGCAAGCCCTCAATTCTTTTTCTTCACCACAGGCATAATTCTACAGTAGAACACAGGGGTGAAAAGCCTTGGAGAAGAAGAGTAGTCAGCTATGTGGTGAGAAATCAATCTATTCCTTCCCTAAGAGAAAGTTAGCTCCCTAGGAGAAACAGACATTCCTAAGAAAATGAACACATCAATTCCACTGCATTCTATGAGACCCTTGTCCAAGTAAGTATTAAAGCAGTATTAGAAGAGATAGTAAGAAGAAACATCTTAAGTCTCAAGGTTGACATTTCTTTTATATTATGCATCAGACTGTAGAACATGGGAAGGTTGAGAATTTTTAGAGTTTTTAAACCAGGCATAGATGGCACCATACTTTTTGCCAGACATGGATCTGTCACCTCCAACGGATTATGACAAAACACTCTGCCTTTAAAGACCTTCCATGTCTGGCCTACCTTACTTTCATTGTCCTCTTGCCTCTACCTTGGCCCCTAACATCCCCTAAAATATTTGTTATTCTCCCTAACACCTCTTTTTAGCCTCAATGACAAGTGCGGTACAAATTGGCAAACTAAATAAAATACTGTTTTTGATGGTGAGTACATGTGGTGCTTATTTTTCCATTCTTGGGATATTTCACTTAGTAGAATGCGTTCCAGCTCTATCCAGGTATATACAAGAGGTGAGTTATTTTTTTAACCATGGTTGTCCAATTGCTCTAGCACAATTTGTTGAAAAGGCTATCTTTCCTCCATTTAATTGCCTTTATACTTTTGTCAAAAATCAGTTGGACATATGTGTATGGTATATTTCTGGATTCTGGATTCTGTGTCATTGAATAGACATTAAATGTGTCCATACTTACACCAATACCAGAGTCTTGATTAATATATGTCTTTGTCTGTTTTGCAATGCTATAAAAGAATGCCTGATAATGGGTAATTTATAAAGAGAAGAGATTTATTTTCCTCAATGTTCTGTAGGCTGTACAAGAAGCATGGCACCAGCATCTGCTTCTAGTGAGAGTTCCAATCAAGGAAGCTTGTATTCAGGGCAGAAAGCAGAGGTTGTAGGTGTGTCACACGGTGAGAGAAGGAACAAGAGAGAAAAGAGGTGCCAGGAACTTTTTAACAATCAGATATCCCAGGAACTGATAGAGCAAAAACTCACTCATTACCTCAGGGAGGGCACCAAGCCATTCATGAGTGATTCACCACCATGACCTGAACCACTCCCACCAGGCCCTACCTCCAACATTGCGATCGAATTTCAACATGAAGTTTGAAGGGAACAAACATCCAAATTATATCAATATACTACACAAAAAATCTTGAAGTCAGATAGATCATTTGTCCCACTTCATTCTATATCAAGATAGCTTTTAGTTATTATAATTTCTTTGCTTTTCCATATGAATTTTAGAATTATTTCATCTATACCTACAAAATGTATTGCTGAAATTTTGATAGGAATTCCATTATACCTGTTTATCAATTTGGAGAAATTGAGAGACTTATGATTTTAAGTCTCATGACCTATGAACACAATACGTCTCTACATTTATTGAGATATTTTTTAATTTCTTTTACTAACACTCTGTAGTTTTCAGCAAGTTCTGGACATTTAAACCTGTATTTCTTTATTTTTTATCAATTATAAATAGTATATTGTATTTGTAATTTTGTTGTCCACTTGTTCATTGTTAGGATAAAGAAATACAATTAAGTTTTGTATGTTTCTCTTGGATCCTATGAACTTGTTGCACCCATATATTAGTTCTAGAAGCTTTTTTGTATAATCCTTAAGGTTTTCTGTGTTTAAAATCATGACATCTACAAATAAGGGCAGTTTTATTTTTTCCTTTCTGATCTGTATTTCTTTCTTTCCGCTTTGTGGGGGTGTGTGTGTGTTTTCTTTCGCTGTTGATGGTTTTTGTTTGTTTGTTTGTTTTACATATTTTCTTGCCTGGCTAGACCTTTTAACATCATGATGGATAAGAATAGTGAGAGTGGGCATCGTTGTCTTGTTTCTGATTTAGGGGAAAGCATTCCATCTTTCATCATTAGGTATGTTAGCTGTAGCTTTTTATATATGCTCATTATCAAGTTCAAGAAGTTCCCCTCTATTAGCATTTTTGAAGAATTTTTATAATGAATAGGTGTTGAATTTTTCAAATTCCTTTTCTGCGTTGGTTTATATGTCTATGTGTTTTTTTCTTCTTTAGATCTTTAATAAGGTGTGTTACATTGATTGATTTTCAAATATTGTACCAGCCTTGCATCCTTGAAATAATTCCTACTGATTATTTTTATGTATTTCTGAATTCTATTTGCTGATATTTTATTGAGTGTTGTTGCGTCTGTGTTTGTGAGGAATATAGGCCTGCAGTTTTAACTGCGCGTGTGTGGTGCGTGTGTATGTGTATGTATGCGTGTTTTCTTTGCCAGGTTTTGGAATGGGCATAATGCTATACTTGAAAAATGAATTGGGAAGTATTCCATCTTCTCTTTTCTGAAAAGACTGTATAGAATAAATTTTAATTCTTCTCTGAATTTGATATTATTCTAGGACTAGAGGTTTCTTTTCGGGGAGTTTCATAATTATGAATTTGATTTCCTTAATAGGTATAGGCCTATTTAAATTATCTATTTTATATTTGGTGAGTTGTAAACTGTGTTTTTCAAATACTAGTCTGTGTTACCTAAGTTGTGAAACTTATATGTGTACTCGTAGTATTTTCTTACTAATCTCTGGATGCCCTCAAAGTCTATCTTACACTCTATTTCATTATTGATATTAGAAATTTGTATCTTTTCTTTTTTTTGTCAGTCTCGCAACAGGTTTGTCAATTTTATGGATCCTTTCACAGATTGGCTCTTTAGTTCGTTGATTTTTCTCTATTGACATTGATTTCTAATTTTATCTTTATTAGTTTTTTCCTTCTGCTTTATTTCAGTTTACTTTGCTCTTCTTTTTCTAGGCTCTTGAAGTGGCAGCTTACATTAGTTGTTTGAGAATTGTACTTTTCAGGAGTGCTTTAGCCTGATCCCACAAATTTTTATCTGTTGTATTTTCATTTTTACTCAGTTCAACATATTTTTTATTTCATTTGAGACTTTCTCTTTCACTTATGGATTATATAGACGTGTTTTATCTGAAAGGGATTGTAGATTTTTCTGTTACCCTTCTGTTATTTATTTCCAATTTGATTCCATTGTGCTTAGAGAACATGCTTTGTACAATTCAATTCTTTTAAATTTGTTGACGTTTATTTTATGGGTCAAGATATGGTCTATCTTCCATGCACACTTGTAAAAAATGTGTATTCCCAAAGCGTGCAATGCGCACCACCCGAAGGATGGACATATTTGAAACTTGGACTTGCGGGGGTGAGGGGAAGGGCAACGTACGTAACCTAAATATCTGTACTCCCATAATATGCTGAAATAAAAAAAAATGTGTATTCTGTTGTTACTGGGTAGAGTATTCTATAAATGTTGATTAGAATGTGTTGTATGTTGTTGGTGGTGGGTTTTCTATATACTTTCTGATTTTCCATCTATTTAATATTTGTTCTATCAATTGTTGGGAGAGGATGAAGTCTACAAGTATAATCGTCTATTTGTCTATTTCTCCTTCAGTTATATCAGTTTTTGCTTCACATATTTTGCAGATCTGTTGTTTGGTGCACATTCATTTATAATTGCTATGAGAAATTGACACTTCTATCATTATATAATGTCCTGTCTCTAATAATTTTTTTCCTTTGAAGTTTACTTTATTTGATATTACTATAGTGACACTTTCTTTTAATTAAGGTCTACACAATATAGCTTTAAACAGTTTTTTTACTTTAATATTTCCTATATCTTTGTGTTAAAAGTAAGTTTTCTTATAGACAAAACAGAATCGGGTCACATTTTTAAATCCATTCTGCCAATCTATTGTCTTTTAATTGATGTACTTAGACCATTTAATTATTAATGCATTAGAGTTTAAGTCTCTCATTTTGTTTTATTTTTGTCTGTTGTTTTTCTTTTCTGTTTCTCATTTCTCTCAATTTTGTCTCAATTGAAAGACTCAAAAAATTATCATACTTTTTTCCTGCCTTCCTGTAGGTCACTGGAACATTTTTTAGACTTCTCTTTTGACTAATCTATGTTTCTTGATCTCTTTGTATAGCTTTTGTAATGATTGCTCTGTGTATTGAATTTTACCAGTACAAGTGAACTGTAGAAATCTTACCTCTTTTATTGTTCCTTTGTTTTTTATAATTCTAAAATATGATTATTTTAAATATTTCCTCTACATACATTTAGAACCACATCAGATAGAGTTTTTACTTCAATCATCAAAAATAATTCAACAAACTCAAAATGAAAAGAAAACCTAGTGCATTTATTTATATTTTTGCTATGTTCTTTATTCCCTTCTGATGTTATAATTTGCATTATTTTGTCATACTCTTTGTGTTTAGAGAACATTTGTTAGCTGTTATTTTAAAGTAGATCTACTGGCAACTAATTCTCTTATTTTTTTCTTCATCCAACAATGTCAAATTTCTGTTAACTGGGGAAGGATTTTTTACTGGGTATAGAATTTAAGGTTGTCAATTATTTTCTTTTACACTCAAAAATTATTGTCTCTTTTTTTTTTTTTTTTTTACTTTAATGGATTCTGATGAGAAATCCACTGTCATTCTAGTTGTTTACCCCTATAGGTAAAGTATCATTTTGCTTCAGCTGCTTTCAAGATTTTTTCTTTTTTTTTTCCTTAAGTTTTCAAAAGTTTACATATGATGTGTCATGACATTTGGTTTGTCTTAGCTGGAATTCATTCACCTTCTTGAATTTCTTACTAAATTTGTGTGATTTTCAGCTGATATTTATTTAATTACTTTTCAGCCTCAGCTTTCTCCTTTCCCTCAAGTACATTAACATAAATGTTAGAGTTTTTGCCCGTATGTCCCTAAGATTCTGTTCACTTTTTTCATTCAATTTTTTCTTTATTATTAATATTGGATAATTTCTATTGCTCTACTTTCCCTTTCTCTGATTGTCTTCTCTGTCCGTTCTATTCTGTTTTCGTACTCAATCCACTGACCTTTTTAAGTATTATATTTTTCATTTACAAATTTATTTTTTTATTTGGTATAACTGCTAACTCTTTCCTGAGTCATTCTCTCTTTTCTTTGTTTTAAGTGTGTTTTTAGTTGCTTGTTTAAACATCTTTATCATGGCTCCTTTAAAATACTTTTCAGATAATCCTGATATCTCTGTCACCTCAATGTTGGCATCTATTGACCTTTTTTTAAAATTATGTTTAATTATTTCTGGTTCTTGGTGTAATGAGTGAAGCATACGCATTTCTGTATTGCTATAACTCTGGATTTTATTTAAACCTTCTGTTCAACTCGCTTGCCTGACACCACTTGGAGGAGGAAGCAGGAGAGCTGCGTCGCTCCTGGCAGGTGCAATTATGTCCTCGGCCTCTGTGGACCCCACGTCGGGGGCTCCTTGCTGCAGCTGAACGGGCATGAGGGTTCTGCGTGTCCACGTGGCGTCCACTGCCACCACGGTGAGGCGACCCGGTTACCGCTGAGAAGCCACGCAGTTCTGGCTGTGCCCCGAGCCTCCTCCGCCGCCACCCCCGCGGAAGGCGAGGGCGCCTTGTCGCTGTCACTGATGCGCAGGTGCGGAAGCAGGCCCAGGCTCCGCACGCAGTTCCGCAGACACTGCAGGGACGGGAGGGGAGAGGGGAGAGACTTCGTCACCAGCGATGGGGTGAAAGTCTGCGTTCCCCCCCTGGTCTCCCCTGACGTGACTCCAGAGGGGGTATTGGGGCAACTCGTCACAGTGCGGTGAGCGTGTGAGTCTGGCCCGCCACTCACCCCTCGCTGGTGCGGGTGCTGAAAGGGGACCGTTTCTTTCTTCAGTGCTTGGCTGGACTAAAGCAGCTATAATCTACAAATTTTCCGTGATCCTAGGCTGCCCTTTTTGTAATCCTTTAGCTGTAGAGAGCAGGAATTTTTAATTCCTATTCTAATTTGCTCCATTTCTTCAAGTTGGTTCTGGTTTATTAAAAGACTATTTTTTTTCCATTTTTTTATCTACACTAAAAATTGGAGTCACTTTTTTACTCTGGGCTGATTGGCACTTCTGATTTTCCAGCCTCTTCTGCTTCAAGTCTGGGATCTTTCAGACAAAAAGAAAACACAGGATATTTATAATTGCATTGTTCCTCGGGGCCTGATGGTCTGAGCTCGTTTGGCATCTTCTGCCCACTTTGAGAAACTCCTTACAGTTTATGTTGTGTCTAATGCTCAGGGGCCAGTTGTACTTAATGGGAAGAATAAGAAAAAGTGCATTCATTCTGCCTTTCCAGAAGTGGGAGTTTTCTTCGTTGTTGTTTGTCTTAAATGCTTTAATATATCCAATATTTTTAAAACTATGTCTTCAAGTGTTAATACAAAGTAAAAGTGATAAAATTGTGGTTTTATTAAGTCTAGGTAGTGAAAATGCCGTGACAAATTTCTCTATTTCCCTTTTAAAAAACCCTAGAAGTGAGCAGTATTATACCTGAAAGAATCCATTTTCTTTTTACTATCTTGAAATTTCTACATATATTTATCTTCTAAGAAATATTTCAAAAGATGCAAATAAATACATAAATGAGTCTTATCAGTAACTTTCTATTTTGTAATTACTAAAAATACTTTGGACCTGGCTTTTCTTTTTGTAAATTCGTATATTTGCTGTCATATAATGTTAAATGTCTATTGATTCTGCTTATTCTTCTTTGGAATGTTATCGTTGCTTAAAATTTCTTGCATATTACACATCCGTAATTAAATGTTTTGGCCAATTATTTTCAGTGGAGTCAGAGGCATCTCCTCCAAAAAATTACATGATTTTTACCCACGTGGTTTTTCAAACTATAATAGGGAATCACTACTCCTAAATTGAGATAGAAATTTCCGAAGTAATTTTTCAAAACTTTTATTTACCATTATAAAAATCAGATTTTAACAGTGATACCTATATACGTTATTACTAAATATAGTCTATAAAAAGTTAAGATAAATTACATTTTTATTTACCAACATTCAAAACATTTTATATCACATTTTTTGTAAATATGCAACACCAGTAAATTTTAAGAATCAATACACACAATCTTGACATTATTACTTTCTCTTCTTCATTAATGTCAGTAAAATTTTCTATGGATCTTAGGTTTATCCATATCAAAATATATGAATAAATTTAAAATAAAAATTATGGTGCCCAGAAATAATGATAATTTTTAATTCCTATTCTAATATGTTTCATTTCTTCAAGTTGATTCTGGTTTATTAAAAGATTATTTTTTTCCATTTCTTTATCTACACTAAAAATTAATCAAAATTGATACTTCACAGAAAATACTGGAAAATTTGTCAGTTTCAATCATGATAAGTGCTGAAATAGCTACCAATTAAAAATAGAAGTTGTGATATAGTAAAATGATGGAGCATCTTGGAGTAAAGTCCATTAGGGTTCACATTTGACTTCTTTTGTATACAGGCGGTTTGATCTTAGGCAAGATTATTTTTATCTAAGCCTCATTTCCTCATTTATATAGTGGTGGTTATAATACTTCATGTGGTTGTATTTAGATGTGAAAGAATCTAGAGGATTTGAGTTATGACTTATGTATAAATTTTATTTGGGGATAGTCTTTTTTTTCTGCTTTAATAAATAAAGCAAAAAAGAAACTAGAGTTCTATGGGCATGGGTCTAACTAAAGACTTAATATAGAAAATAGGCAAACTGAACCTGAAACAACTTGTCATGCCAAAATGCAAGAAAGCTATTAATAGTATGTCAAAAGACTCAAGAACCAACTTGAAAAGGCTGCAATCATTATCTGTTTAAATTGGGACAATCAGCTGGGCACAGTGGCTCACACCTGTAATCCTAGCACTTTGAGAGACAGAGGTAGGAGGATTGCTTGAGGCCAGGAGTTTGAGCCCAGCCTGAGCAACATAGCAAGACCCTGTCTCCACAAAAAATAGAAAAAATTAGCTGGGCATGGTGGCACAGACCTGTAGTCCCAGCTACTAGGGAGGCTGAGGCAGGAGGATCACTTGAGCTCAGGCATTTGAGGTTGCAGTGAGCTATGATGACACCACTGCACTCTAGCCCAAGAGATAGAGTAAGACCTTGTCTCAGAAAATAAATTAATAAACAAACAAATAAATAAGGCAATGAGTATATATATATTTTTTTATTCCAAGGTATTGTGAGGGTACAAACATTCTAGTTACACTTTATGTCTTTGCCTCACCCAAATGCAGGTTAAAGGCGTGCCCTTCCCTCCCTTTAGTGCTCCCCGTGTCCTTTTGTTGTAGATTCGCCCCCCA
>CAUYSK010124697.1:0-14061 GCA_963575035.1 Avahi laniger | reverse complement strand
AATTAATTTCTTTCTATTTTTAGTAGAGACGGGGTCTCGCTCTTGCTCAGGCTGGTTTCGAACTCCTGAGCTCAAACAATCCGCCCGCCTCAGCCTCCCAGAGAGCTAGGATTACAGGCGTGAGCCACCGCGCCCGGCCCTTTCTATTTTTTAGTAGAGACGGGGTCTCACTCTTGCTCAGGCTGGTCTTGAACTCCTAACCTTGGGTGATCCCCCTGCCTCAGCTTCCCAGAGTGCTAGGATTACAGGCGTGAGCCGCCGTGCCCGGCCGGAGATTTGAGTTTTTGCTTTAAAGTATAGTCAGGATCTTCAAAGAGAGACTATGTGTGACATGGGAATGGGAAAGTAAGAATCAAGATGTGTCTATGAATAAGGGGATTAGATAGAACAGAGGACAGAAGAAACAGAAAAACAGAACTCAAAATAGTAAAGAAATCAAAATGATTGTTGACATCCATTTTCCTGCCCCAAATGCCCCAGGCTCAGATTACTTTTCTTTCTGTCTTTTTTTTTAAGAGTTTCAGTTACTCTATATCAGATTACTTTTCAAATGAATTCTGCCAAACTTTTAAGAAAGAGTTGTTCTAGAAAATAGAAAAACAAAAGCTTCCCAGTTCCTTATTAAGCTAGTGAAATATTGGTTCCAGAACCATATAAAATCAATATAAGCAAAATTATATGTTCAATTCCCTTATGATTACAGATGCAATAATCCAAAATAAAATATGAGCTAACTGAAATCAAGTATATTAAAAATAATATATCATGATCACATAGAACCTATTCTATGCATGAAAATACAGTTTAGTATCAGAAAAATCAATCAATGTAATTCACTTCATTCATTAATACTGGCCTAAAGAAGAAAAACCATATGATTACTTCAAATGCAAAAAAATTAATAAGGTTTACCTATTTATGCACAAGCTCTCAGAAACCTAGAAGTGAAAGAAAATTTTCTTAACTTAGTAAGGTTTTTTCACCACAAAATCTAAATAAAAAATAATAATTCAATGAAGAAACTTTAAGATCAGGAATAAGATAAGGATATATACTATCACTGCTACCATTTTATGTATGACTCGAGGTTCTGGCCAAAGCTATAAGGAAAGAAAAATAAATAAAAGATCAAGGCTTGTAAGACAATACATAAAACCATGTTATTTATAGATGATAGGATCACATGTCTGGAAAAATAAGCAGAATCAACAGATAGGCTCTCAGAGTTTTTTGAAATTGTTGTAATCAACATTAACCTACAAACAGCAATAGTCTTTATTCTAAACCAGCAATCCATTAGAAAATATAATAAAATATGAACTAACATTTATAATACCAACAAAGTCTGTAAACTATTTTTTTATGTATATACTTAAGGTGGTATGCAACATGATGTTTCAATATACAAATACATAGTGAAATAATTATTATAGTCCAGCAAATTAGCATATCCATTATCTCACATAGTTAACTTTTTGTGTATATTAAGGGCTCCTGAAATCTTAGCAAATTTTCTATACAATACAATATTATTAACTATAGTCCTCATGCTGTACATTAGATTTCTGAACTATCTAGTTTAACCAGTAATACACAGTACCTTTATAGGAAAAATTTAAAAACCCTAGTAAAGTACATAGACTATGGTTTGAATAAATGTTTAGACATATTACAAAAATACCAATTGTCTCCAAGTTAATTTAGAGACTCAATGCGTTCTAAATCAAATTTTACCTGAATTATTTTATGAATTCAATTTACTTACTCTAAAATTTATATAAAGAAGTAAATTTCCATGATTAGCTAAATAAATCTTAAAAAAGAAGGAAGGGTGATGGATACTTACCTTAGCAGTTCATCAAGACATGGCACAAAGCTGAGGTTAAAAACCAATAAAATCAGGGCGGTATTGGCATAAGAGCAGAAACATAGACCAGTGGGATATAATAAAGAACCTAACCCCTAAACATATGGGAATTTAATATAAGATCAAAGTGGTACCTTTATTGTATCCTAATGGAGAAAAGACATTGTTTGGTAGATGGTATTGGGAAAACTGGCTTACAGATGACAAAAACAGTATATCCCTACCCAGTACTGCAAATAAAGGTAGCATTGGGAAGGATTAAAGACCTAAATTTGAAAGGTGAAACTGTAAATTTAATAAAAGAATATATATTAATAGAAGATTATCTTTGTGATCTAAGCCTAGAGAAGGGCTTTTAAAACAAAACTTCAAAAGGTCAAACCATAAGGAAAAAACAATTGATGATTCTTATTATATCAAAATTGAAGATTTCTGCTGTTCCATGATGTACGCTATGAACAGAGCTAATAGACAAATGTCAGAAGGGGAAAGATATTAGCAATATCTAACACCATTATCTAGTATATAATAAGGACATCCTGAAAATCACCTAGAAAAAGAAAAATGCAATAAAAATGAGCTAAGGATATCAATAGGTTATTTACAAAAGAGAAAATCCTGAAAACTAACAAGGATATGAAATGAAATTTAAAAAAATAAGAAGATATCATTTCATACATATTGGACCAGCAAAAAAGGTAGAATGCTGGATCTTACTAAATGTAGCTGAGGTTTTAGATACAGGGGCCTCATCTATTCCTTATAGAAATATATGTGAATGTGATCAAATTAAATACCCACATAATCTATGACTCAGAAATTTCACTCATGGTATAAATCTGATGTGGGCTGAATTGCATACTCCCCAAATTTATATGTTGAAACCCTAACCCCTACTACCTTAGAACATGACTGTATTTGGAGATAGGGCCTTTAAAGACCCTTAAATGAGGTCATTAGAGTGGGCCCTAATCCAGCCTGCTTGGTGTCCTTATAAGAAGAGGATATTTGAATACGCAGAAAGGTAACATGATGATGCACACACACAGAGGAAGGACTACGTGAGAAGGTGGCCATCTGCAAGCCAAGGAGAGAGGTCTCAGTAGAAACCAACCCTGATGACACCTTGATCTTGGACTTCCAGCCTCCAGAACTGAGAAAATAAATTTCTGTTGTTTAAGCTACCCAGTCCATGGTATTTTGTAATGGAAGACCTACCAAACTAATGGAATAATCCAGAAAAATTCCCACACTCCCATCCTCCCCACAAGGTGTCATGTTTAAGGCTGTTCACTGTAGCACCACTGGAGGTCACATTGTGAAGGAGTAAGGGACAAATGTTCATAACAACGTGGATGGATCATGAAAACACAGCATTTAGGTAAAAAAGGTAAGAAACAAAGTAAGATACATAGCACATTGAAAACAACAATGCACATCAAGTGAGAACACGTAAAACAAAAAGATATATAAAATACATAATATATATTAGAATGGATATCACAAAAGGAAATGTATAAATAAGAATAGGACCTTGCACAGACCAATGCTGATAGTGGGCCATGAGTGGACATGTATGACTCTTTGATCCTCTGTATATGAGGTTAAAAAAATAAAAAGGTCAGTTTGAGCCTAAATCATACTCACTCTAGGATTTAAGCTTATCTGCAGGGCAAGTAGGAAGGGACCAATAGGTTCTACTTACATGAAGGGTCAGGAGCTCTGTGGAAAAGAATAAATCCTAAGGAGATAGAGAATGCAAACCATTTAGGTTTCATTTCAGGGCATGGAGCCACTGTGAGTGTGTGGGTCGCTGTGAGGGTACCTTGGGGTGGTTATTCTGAGTGTGGAATAGTGATGGTCACTCAGATTGTCCTCCAGCCCCAGCCCTTGCAGATGTGTGGCTCAGGTCTGCAGCAGGAAGAGAGGGAAAACCAGAAGGGGATTTCATGATGGCCGAGCAGCCCTGCTGTGTGGCTGGGGCTCCAGCAGGAGCACAGGCTGAGCAGGAAGGTGGCAGCACTGCAGAGACTCAGGGCAGCTGGCAGGACTACTTCCTGAGCACACATTGGACACCAAGGGGGTGGGAGGGAGACTCCACGTACAGACTGAGAAGGACTTTGAGAAGATGGGTGGGGCAGAGGATGCTGCATTTCCTGAAGAGCTATAGGGAAAGGCCGAGAAAATTAACAGTTTGTGACTGTTGCTGGGCCTGAATTTTTACCTTCATATCTGATGTAACCTAGGGCATCCGGTTTATAGACTGGAGTAGGCAGAATAAGGGCTCCCCAAAGATGTCCATGTCCTAATGCCAGAATCTTTAAATATGTTACGTTACATGGCAAAGGGTAACTAAGGTGGCTAGTTGGCTGGTCTTAGGATAGGGATATTGTTCTGAATCATCAGGCCCAATGTAATCACAAGCGTCCTTCAAGGTGGAAGATGGAGGCAGAAGAGAACCAGAGAGACGGTAATGTGAGAATGACTCAGCCCAGAGTTGCTGGCTTTGAAGATGAGAAAGGGGCCATGAGCCAAGGAATGTGGGTGGTTTCTGGAAAGATCCTCTGTATATGAGGTTAAAAAAAAAAAAAGTCAGTTTGAGCCTAAATTATGCTCACTCTAGGATTCAAGCTTATCTGCAGGGCAAGTAGGAAGGGACCAATCCGTTCTACTTACATGAAGGGTCAGGAGCTCTGTGGAAAAGAATACATCCTAAGGAGACAGAGAATGCAAACCATTCTGGAAAAGGCATGGAAATGGATTCTCCCATAGATCTTCCAGAAGGAACACAACACTGCTGACACCTTGATTTTATATGGTGAGACTCATTTTGGACTTCTGATCTCTGGACTTATAGTAAATAATTTGAATTGTTTACACCACCAATTGTGTTTTAACAGCAACGACAGGGAACTAATACACAGATGGACAGTTAGATTTGATAGGGGAAGACTTCATGGATGTTAACCGAGATTTAAAGGCAGAGGGAGACAGCAAGTCAAAGTAAGTAGGCTACTTTCAAAAGTGGGATGGTGGTCAGCAGGCATACTGAGGATCAGAGGAAGAGCAGCAGGAGAAATTGAGGTCAAAGAGTACATAACTTACCTTAAAAACACATTTTTCCACCCCTTCAAAAAATATCAGGCTGTTTGATATTAGAGGCTCTCAGCTGGGGACTGCAGACACAGATGGGGTATAAGACCAACACAGTGCCTATCCTCCTGGAGTTTACAGCCTAGTGCAGTTGGGACTTGGACCCAGGTCCACAAGACAAAATCCAGTGCTTTTTCCAGTGCACGATCTTGCCTCTCAAAAAAAAAAAAGTTCGGCTTTTGGCTTTGACGTCATTCTCCCAGAGTGAAGTACCATGTCCCAGGACTGAGCCTAACCTGCCCAGACTTCGTTGCATTTGATTGTGGTGCAGTGGGGCAAAGAGCTCTGGCCTTGGATATAGACCTAGGTTGCCCCCCACCCCCCCACCCCTGCCACCTCGACGACTCCTTCCTGTAACGTAAATCCTGATACTTTCCTTCTCTGAGCCTCAGTTTTTTTATCTGAAAAATGGAGGTGATAACTGCCTCCTTTCCTAGCAGTTGGGATGATGAGTGATAATGAACTATACAGTGTCTGACACAGAGTTGACCTTTAATCGGGACCTTTAAAAAGCCTAAGGCTAATTTTCTTGCTGCATGTATTATACTTCAAATAAAATCTCTTAAAAACATCGAGTCTTAACTATGCAAATCACATATAAAAGGTGTTATTTCACTTCTTTTACAAAAGTACATATGACGAAAATATTGCATTTTGGATAAGAAATGATTCTGCTGCATCATCGCAGTATTTTAAATGAAACCTTTCCAAAATACCTGCATAGAATTGACGCCAAAGGAAAAAATTTCGATTTTATAGGAAAGAGCTGAAGTCATTACTTTTATGAAGCTTTATAAATGTCATTCAAACATACCATCTTATTTTCATTTGCTATTGAAGGCTTTACTTATGCAAATCATGACAAATGTGAAGGAGCCAGTGTTTCCTGCGGAATGCTAATATAACCACAAAGAAGGGAGGAAGAATTACTTCTGAAGGAAAAATCTATATTGCAGCTCCTCAAGTCAGATAAAAATGAAGCTTCCAGAAAACCTCATTAATTAGGGCTTTGCTCATTTAGATATTGTGTAAAAAAGCAAGGGACTTGAATGCATTTCCCTGTCTTATATGGAGGGCAAATTAATCCAATGAACACAATTTCAAGGGGCATGTCGCTTCTTGACTGATTGTATAAAACACTTAACAGCTTTAAGGCATCTTATGGTACTTTATAATTATTAATTTTATTTATCAATTTATTTCTTCACTCTTTAATTTAGACATTCATTCATATACTCATCTGTTTGGTCACATTTTCACTCATGTATTCATTCAATAACCATCAAGAGCCTGCTATGTGCAAAGTGCTGTGGTAAGCATTGTGGCAGAGAGATGAATTAGACATAAATTTTGTTCTTAAGGAGTTCATAGTTTGAGAGAAACTACAAAACGTCTACCTAAGAAAGGGCAAGAGGGACTGAGATGGCAGACTGATGACACACTTAGGTCTATCCGCCCATCCCTGTCCTTAGCATTTAAAAATGACAGAAGGTATATTTTTAAAAAATTAGCAACAGCACTGAGTGCCCTTCATGGGAAAGACATTTTTAATTTAAGGAATTCCTAAAAACTTAGGAGGCAGATAGAATTAGATTGAAGGAAAAATTCAGCCAAGAGGACGTGCTGCAAGATGTGGTAGCAGCCATGGGGCATTCCATGCTCTGGAATACGCTGTCTGGTTTAAGCCAGTTCTTGGGTTACTTAAGAGAAGAGCACCGGAGCGAATGGCCCACGGTGTAACTGGCTTGGGCACAGGAGCAGGAGCGGCCAGGCAGGCTTCCCATCCTATTTCCTCCCATGCGAATGTCTGACCTTTGTGGGAAGGGGTGGGGGTGCGGTGCTGGGCTCCAGGAACAGAGCATGACCCCTACTTCTTGCTTCCCCTTTATCTGAGTGGTAGTAGCCACTCAGATTCTTCTTCTCAAACACTTAACCGAGGAGACAAAGACAGCATAGCTAGTCTGATGCTGTTGGGTGTTGGAGTCCTAAGATCACATCAAGGTTGGGCCATGACAACCCCAAACCACATGCAAGCTGAATTTAGGGGAGCAGAAACTAAGGGCTAGCAGCAAATGGTGCAGATTCAGAAAGAAACAGAGATAAAAGATGAAAAAGATAGAGATAGAAAGAGAGGAGAGAGGAGAGAGAAGGGAAAAGGGGAGAGAGAGAGGGGGAGAGAGAGAGAGAGAGAGAGAGAGAGAGAGAGAGAGAGAATAAGTTTCTAGTTCCCTTGAGCATCAGATCAATGTATGTCCTGAAAGTGGGCTTTTGACAAAAGAGAAATTTATAATACAGACAAATTTCTCTTTTTTCAAAAGCTAAAATAAATGGCATCGTCCTTTTGCTTCTAAAAGAATTCCCAATTAAGACATAATCTATTCTGATTCCAAATAACACCGTCACGGTGATACAGTAAGATAGCGCTGGGCAGTCTTGAATTTTTCTTCTCTTTCTCCTTTTAATATCAATAAAATTATACTCATGAGTGTGTATCCCTTGAGAATATAAAAAAGAATTTGCCTTGCATCACAAAGAAGGTAGAAATAATTGTATTCTTACTTTCTGGATCTCACACTGACCTGCTCAGTGACTATTCTTTGACTTTCAGATAAACAACAAATAATTTTTTTAGTATAAGTAGGTTCTAAATATTGCATAGGACATATTTATACAAAAAATTATTTATTATTTGCTAGAAATTCAAATTTAACTGGGGACCCCGTATTTTTATTTGTTAAATCTGGCACCCAATCCTTGCCTGAAGATAGTGCCTCGTTTTTAATTCTTGTCATACCACAATTACTTCTTGTTCTTCACACACAACAATTATTTGTGTACTAGACCCTGAGTGCCTTGAAGGCAGGAATTATATTTAATTTTCGTCTGAATCTCTATATCCTGACAATGCCTGGGCCAAATGTTTTTTGAATCAAACAGACCTCACAATTCTCAGGTCTCATTTGCAAAGTCTGGTTAAGGTCAGCAATACTCTCTTTGGCCCCAAGTTAACAAATTTTCTTGGCTTAGAGAGAGAGTCCCATGGTGGGTTCTGTGATCTCATGATCATCCTAGCAGAGCTGCATCCGGAATCCGTCAAAAAGACATGTCAGAGAAATAATGTGCACGGTACCTTGCAGACGTCACTCCATTGCCCAGGACCGTTCTCATTGATGGCTCTAACTTTAAACAGATATTCGGTGTTGGGGGTCAGGTTGTGCAGCTCCAGATTCTGCTGCATTATGTCCTGAATTTGTCCACAGAGCTCTGTTTGCACGTCGTTAGGAGGGGAAGTAATGACTTCGTAGAATTCCATCTCAAAAGAGTCCACATCTTCCATTGGGCACGTCCAGTAAACCTATGGAGGAAATGAACATATCAGTGTGGTAGTAGTACACGCCATGCAGCTTTCTTTCCTGCAAAGATCTGTATTGTTGACTACCTGTGGGCTGAGTGTAAGCTGACCCCATCCTTGCAGCTGCTGAGGACTTTGAATTAGACCACGGGCGACACTCCTGGGAGGCTGTGTGATGAGGCCTGGCATGATGCTTGCAATGAGTTGCAAGGACAAAGGATGCTGTTCTGGGTTCTGTCACTGTCAGGCAATGTGGAGGTGACAATTGTCCTCCTGATACCACTGACAAAAGTAGCTACCCTTTATTGGATACCTATTATGCATCGGATTCTTTGTCAGGTGTTACCGTTCCTAACTCATTCTCATAACCCCTGGAAGACAGATTTCATTATCCCATTTTACAGATGAGGCCCAGAAAAGTTACATTTATCAAATTCCAGTGGAACCACAGAGTACTAGAAGATGAAAAGTTTTATTTATTCTAACTCTCTGTATTATACACAAGAAAACAGAGTCCAGAGAGATGGAATAATTTATCCAAGTAATGGAGAATATACTGAAGGCATAAAATATCAACTCCTCTGAAGTAATATGTCAACAAGTGTAAATTAGCAGATGGTGTCTGGAATATAAACATTTTATAATAATTGTATTTTTTAAACAGATACCTTATGTTTTTATTAGAATTTGAATAAATTTAAATGTTATGACTTTATAAAATTAATTCAAAATTTTAGGAGTATTAGGAATTTAAAATTTTTATAAAGCTATATAATTTATAATGATTTTTACAAATTTATACTTAAAAATTTTTATAAGTTTATCAAACTTAATAAAAATGAACTTATCTTTTCTAATTATCAAAACATATTCATTGTAACATACTTGAAAAATGCAGAAAAAGCATAAGGGAAGAAAACAAACATTGATTATTTCTTTTCAATTTTATAATACATGCAAATACAAATATATATATATAACTTGGATTATATATGCTTTTTTTCTTATTATATTTTATATATTTTCCTATATTATTAAAAATACAGTAAAGCATCATGTTTTTTTTTTTTTTTTTTTTTTTGAGAAAGATTAAAAATTTGTTGCCCGGGCTAAAGTGAGTGCCGTGGCGTTAACCTAGCTCACAGCAACCTCAAACTCCTGGGCTCAAGCGATCCTCCTGCCTCAGCCTCCCGAGTAGCTGGGACTACAGGCATGTGCCACCATGCCCAGTTCATTTTTTCTATATATTTTTAGTTGTCCGGATCATTTCTTTTTATTTTTTTTTATTAGAGATGGGGTCTTGCTCTTGCTCAGGCTGGTCTCAAACTCCTGAGCTCAAACAATCAGCCTGCCTCGGCCTCCCAGAGAGCTAGGATTACAGGCGTGAGCCACCGCGCTCGGCCAAGAACCTCGTTTAAGAACTGTCCCATAAATGATTTAATTCTTAAATAGTTGAACATTTAGGTTGTTCCTAATTTTATACTCTAACCAATAAATGCTATAATGAAGACTTTTGGACATGAATCTTTGTCTGAATTTTTAATAATTTCCTTGGAAGGGATTTCTAGAAATAAAATTGAGTTTAAAAATTCTGTAGAATTTTAACAACACATATTAACAAATTATAAGACTAAGTTTAAGAATATTTTCTATGCTAAAATCCTAAAGATTTGAGAGAGATGTTAACACAGACTTAATCTTCTGCATTACTGAGCACAATGATTCCTGTGCGACGTCTATTCCATTTTCCCAAAGTAGGGATCAGTGTTATTTTTACACCAAATATTACTGTCTGACAGTAGGTTTAGGTGTCCTCTCTTGACAGCCAATGACTTGATTGGGTTGTTTTGTGTAGTCCCCTTTCTTGAGCTCAGCCAGGGATGACTAACAGCTGGCAAGGGGTGACTATTCCTAAGCCCAAGTATAGAGCAGACACCATCAGTCCTTTGCCTCTAGAACAAGATACTTCCAACTTCCCAAGAGGTCTGAGTTGACACGGAGATGAGACCTACTGCCATCTCTGAGTTAATGTCATACGCACCATAGGCCTTGCTGATCTAGTATCCTTTGGAAAAAGTAGCTCAGCTGCTCAGCTATTGCTTATATGAAGGGCAGAGACACTTTTTTGTGTATGATAGCCATGGGAGGGCTTGTTCTACTTTCAAAGTATGGTCATTCTTTGTGCCAATTATAGATTCCAAAACATAGAATATGATGTCTTGGGAGAATGGAAAAGCAAAGCTTGATCTGTGTCTGGCCAGACACATTCATTTTCTTGTTTTTAGATCCTCGATACTAAAGTGTGATCTGCAGACAGCAGCATTAGCAACACCTAGAAGTTTGTGAGAAATGGAATCTCAGCCTCTATTGAAACCTACTGAAACACAATCTGCATTCTAACAAGATCCCTAGGTGCACATTAGTGTTTGAGAACCACTAGTTTAGACTTCAAGGATGCTAAAATTCTTTGGAAGTGTTCTCAGATTATGGGGGCAAAACATGAGCTCTGCTATGTGGACTCAGGCCAGGGGCTGAATCTGCAGGGAAACCTGAGAGTAGGCAAGACGCATTTTAATAGAATATCTAGTCCATGTTAATCTTTTTTTTCCTTCCTGCACTTTAATGTTCTATTAATGGTTTAGTTTAGGTTTAGCTGGAGTTGAAGGGTATGTTAAGTAGAGGGTCATTTGTCCATAGTAGGTCAAGAGGGTCAAAGGGGAGTCGTGCTCCTTGACCCGGAGGCCAGGTGACGGCGGCTGTAGAGGTCTGTGAGGACCCACTTTCCACCCTCCCCTCCATAGAAGAGGTCGGATCTCAGAAGATGAGTTGGAATTCCACTGGGGATTATTCTCCCAATCTTTCCAAATAGTGGAAAGTCTAGATATTTTCTTTAGGAAACGTAGCAATTTAAGGAAATCATAGCTGATAGATAATGGAGTCTGCATTTCTAACTCCAGTTTCTGTGCTGTCTCTTTTGTAGATTTTCCTTTGGGAAATATTACACTTCCAAGCAATCTCTTCCAATTACTTTGGTTCCCAAACTGGGTTCTCTTTCAATAGGAAAGCTGCCTTTGGAGTGGAGGTGGGGCATTCAGATGTATTTCTGACTATGAGTTAATACACTGTTTGGTTTAAGCCAATCTTGGGTTACTTAAGATTTTGGAAACTTATCCCTTTTGAATGAGGTGACCACAAATTGTCCAGAGGAGTGACCAGTGGATTGGAGTGACCAGACTCTAGAGGTGCAAGAGATAAGTGCAACCTTTCCTCACTACCCTCTTCCATTCTGTGCCCCACACCTTTCCACCTTCCCTGCTGAGCCCAGAGCCTTTCTTACCTTGGCTGCTCTGGGATACACCAGAGTCTGGTAGATGACAATTGGGCCTGGGGTCCTCACAGAGCCGTCATTGAATGAGTACCAGTTGTGAAAGCTGCCGCTGTTCTGTGCAGGCTGGGTCTCTGCAGTAGCGCTCCAGTAGGTGTAGAGGCCGTCTGTGGGTTTGACAGGTGTGGCTGACTGGGCTCTCCCATAGACCTCCAGACCTATCTTGGCCTTCTCGCCAGTGGTGTTGAAGGACAGCAAGGAGGAGCTTCGCTGGTGTATCTGCTGGTTGCCAAAGCTGTGTGTGCTGAAAGTGACCTTCCTAGCAATCATCATTTCTGAGTGCATGGGATAGGGGGAGGGCAGTGAGTCCTCCGAGGAGCATACCTTCTTGGGTCCCGTGGGGAAGAGCTCATGGATGGCACTGGAGAGCTCAGCAAAGTCCAAGGGCATGCAGTGCATCGAGTGTAGCCGGAGCTGTGGGTCAGGCCTGTAGGTGCTCTGGATGCCATCCTCAATCTGGTCTACCAGAATCTTGGCGGACTGCAAGAAGGCCACTTGGCCAGTCTCCTTCAGGGCTTCCTTGGAGTAGGCGATCAGACCATCCATCTCGTTCACCTTCAGAGTTGTGATGTACACATATCTTTCAATCTCCTGCTGCCTGGACACTTCTAAATTCTCTATCTGCTCCATGATGGTTTTCTCTTTCTCCTGAAGAATGCTGCGCAACTTGAGAAAGCCATTTCTGATCTCCTTTCGCTTTGCCTCCTTGTCAGCTTTAAAGCTGTTTTTTAAGATGTTGAATTCCATTAGGTCATTATCAATTTCATATCGGACTGCAAAACAACCAGGTTACTGTTAAAATTTTCATCTCCCCAGGTACCAAGGCCGGTAGCAAGCTGGAGCAAATTGCCATGGGCTCCAAGGAAGTAAGTGGAGAGGGAGGGCACTTATAGCTGGGTCTAAACAGGCTAGGATGGGTTTATGCAATGAATTCGGCCTTTATCAGTACACCCTTCCCTTCCTCCTTCTCTAATACTTCCCTTGGGTATAACTAGCCATCCTTCCCTGGCATACTTGTGTCTTTTAACAGTAATCCCTGTGGCCTTGGGTCTGAGGTTGGAAGTTCAGGCCACCCTTCATATTGTTTTTCACTAGAACTTAATTGTCTACAAGTTGGACTTAAGAAGAAGTGAAGTCACAAAGTTACTGGGCCCTGCTTTTCCCTGTAGGAAAGCTAAGCTTTTGCAGTGGTAGGAGAAAGAACTAAATTTCTGATGACTATTTGTAAATTCTGCCTTGCCCTAGACACTAGTGGGAAATCAGCAGACTTTTCCTTCATTGAGGAGGGTGTTTTACATGCCCTCTCCCCCCACTGGAGGTCTTTGCCTCTGTTGTGGTTCAGCTGTGTTGCTTCTCTTGCCTTCCCTCCACTCCCTTTCAAGAAAGGGTCTGCTGTCATACTTCCAGGAGAACCAATTCATCCTGCATCCTCTCACACGGTATTCGGACTTTCAGTTCACTCAGTCATTCAACAAACATTTACTGGACCCCTGTTACATGCTGTATTTTTCTAGGCACTGGGGATACAGACATGAATATGCAAGGGAAGCTGCTCTGAAGGCACTTATAAATGCAAAGATACTACAGCTGGAGGATGCAATGGCAGGGTGAGCATGTGGCCTGTCTCTATCTGTGAAATGAAACACTTCTGTCGACTTTAAAGGATTTTAGGAATTAGGCAGCAATTTGGAGAATGTCAACCTTTTGTGGCTATACCAAGGGTAAGTTCCTGCTCACGAAAGGTCAACTCTGTGATGAATTGATGGGCTGTATTCCTCACCAAATTTTCCTCAGGAGTAGGGGTGACCAAATATTTTTGTACTCGGTTCTTACCATCATCCTGGGTCCACAGGAAGCTGGACTTGTGTGGGTGGTGGCCACTGAAACATTGATGTGCGTTTGAATAAGAGAAACCCTAAAGTTCTGTCAGACAATGAGGACAGGGACCGCAGCTGCCTTGGCCACCACTGTGCCTAGGGTGTGCATAGGTGACCAATAGGTGTTGGTGGAGTGAAAGCCATTCTTCCCCATTTTCCAACACTTCTGGGTGAATGTCAGCAGTGTCATTTTTTGGTCTATTCCCTAAAGCTCCCAATTCCTCTGCCTATCTCCTCCCTCACACTGGCCCAGAAATGATGAGGTGAGGCAGGCAGGGGCTGAAAGGAGAACTTCTAGGGTGTGATTTCAGTGGTACTGAGAAATGCTCCTTGCCCTCCTTGGATGCAAGCCCTACTATGACTTGTGGCAGCTGAAATTCTACTTCATGCATTATTTTCTCTGACATACAATAGTTGCCCGCCATCA
>CAUYSK010124687.1:0-18584 GCA_963575035.1 Avahi laniger | reverse complement strand
TGAATATAAAAAATAAACGATGATAATATAAAAAGAACATTTAATAATTGTTGGCCGGGCGCGGTGGCTCATGCCTGTAATCCTAGCACTCTGGGAGGCCGAAGTGGGTGGATCGTTTGAGCTCAGGAGTTCGAGACCAGCAAGAGCGAGACCCTGTCTCTGCTAAAAATAGAAAGAAATTGGCCAAACAACTAAAAACAGAAAAAATTAGCCCCGCATGGTGGTGCATGCCTGTAGTCCCAGCTACCTGGGAGGCTGAGGCAAGAGGATCCCTTGAGCCCAGGAGTTTGAGGTTGCTGTGAGGTAGGCTGATGCCACGGCACTCTAGCCCGGGCAAGAGAGTGAGACTCTATCTCAAAAAAAAATAAAAATAAAAAAAAATAATTGTCTGTGTTCTTGGGTCAAAAGGAGACCTTCTTATTCAAGCTAGAGTATCCAGAAACCACAAGGAATAAGATATATTTAAGCCAGGTACAGCAGAGTATGCCTGTAGTCCCAGCTACTTGGTAGGCTGGGCTTGAGCCCAGGAGTTTGAGGCTATAGTACACTGTGACTACATTTGTGAATAGTCACTACACTCCAGCCTGGGCAACATAGTGAGACCTCATCTCTAAAAAAAACAAAGAAAAAGATATATGTATTTGACTATATAATAATTGCTGTTATGACAAAAACTCACTATACATTAGATCAACACAAAAGACAGTGGGAAAATAATGTTTTTTTCACATATGACTAAGGATTTATATCCCTGTTCCTTAAAAAACCCTTACAAATTAGTAAGAAAAAGACGATTCAGTAGAAAAGAGAGGGGAAAAAATATAAACAAGCAATCCACAGAATAAGAACTTAAAATTTCCAATAAACACATGAAAATATTTTGAACCTCTGGGAAAGGAAATACAAATTAAAATAACAGAAAGATACCATCTTTTTTAACCCCATCAGTTTGGCAAAAATTGAAACAGTAATAAACAGTGCTGGTGAAGATGCAGGGAAATGGACTGTCACTCATTGCTGGTGAGAGAGTAAATTGCCACCATCTTTTGGTAAAGTAATCTGCCAATGTCTACTAAAATTTAAAATATCTATAACTTTGATCCAGCAATCCCACTTTGGAGAATATATACTGTAGAAAGAAAAGTTTGCTGATGTATAAACACAAGGATATTGATAGCAGCATTATTGTGGTAGGAAAAACTTGACCCAAGCTGAAGGCCCATCTTTAGGGAAATGATGATTAAATTATGGTTCAGCCATAAAATGGGATGTTATACAGTTATTAAAATAATGAGAGATATATCTGTTGACTAGTGGAATGTTCGTGAAATATCGTTAATTGAGAAAAGCAAAGCAAGTTACAAATGAAGACATAAACACATATATACAATATGAAGGCATTTTTGTAATAACAGCAACAAAAGCACCCTATTTATGTTATGAGTATGAAAAAAGATGTTAACATCAGTTTTCCTCAGTTGGGAATGATGGATTTGAGAAGAAAATCATTAACTTGTTTTTTATACATCTTTGCAATGATTTTTTTTTTTTTTTAGACAGAGTTTTACTCCGTTGCCCTGGATAGAGTTCAATGGCTTGATCATAGCTCACTGCAACCTCAAATTCCTGGGCTCAAGCCATCCTCCTGCCTCAGCCTCCTGAGTAGCTGGGACTGCAGGCATGTGTCACCACACCCAGCTAATTTTTTTTCTATTTTTGGTCTTGCTCTTGTTCAGGCTGCTCTTGAACTTCTGACCTTAAGCAGTCATCCCACCTTGGCCTCTCAGAATGCTAGGATTACAGGTGTGAACCACCTCGTCCGGCTGCATTGATTCTTTAGTTAGAATAAGCAGTCTATGGCCTTACCACCCTGAACGTGCCCGATCTTGTCTGATTTCGGAAGCTAAGCAGAGTCAGGCCTGGTTAGTACTTGGATGGGAGAATAAGCATATAATTTGGAAAGAATTTAATATAATTCTTTTATATTATATTTTATATTTATATTCTAATTGTAATAAAATATAATTTAAATAGGAGTATTCCTTAAGGTTATTGTGAAGATTAATTGAGATACTAGATTGATTAAACTCTTGGCATGGTGCTTGGTATTTAAAAAGTGCTCAGTAACCATTAGCTACTCTTTGTTCTTCCCTTCTTACCCCAGCAATCTGGGAGAGCCCTGCCTGTCTTCCCAGATGCCCTGGAGATCTTTTGAGCAGAGGAGAAAAACTTCTCCTTAGTGATTTCTCAGAATGAGGTGGGGGAGAGTTCTCAGAGCTGAGGGTTCTTAAGTAGGACCCTGTATATGTTTTAGGGTTCCCTTGGGATTGTATTCAGAATGTTCTGTGTATGTGTAGATTTCAGGGAAGAAAGGCAGTGGCTTTCATTAGATTATTAAGGAGGTCCATGATGTGCAAAAGCATCTTCCCTTCTCTAGAGTGATACTATAACTTTTGCCCCCACAGCATTGACTTGGGCAAGGCAAACGAACCCAACCATGCGGAGCTGGGGCGCAAGGATGATGCCAAAGTTCACAAGATGTTCCTGGACCATACTGGTAAGTGTTGGTGATCTAAGGAGGGGGCCTATGGATAAGTCACTGCCCGGGTGGGTGGGCTCTGAGGGTGCTGGGGGCCGTGAGGAGGCTGAAGGTGGGAATGGCAGCATCCACTAGAATGCCATGCTCTCCCCACTCCAGGCTCTCACCTGCTGATTGCTCTGAGCAGCACTGAGGTCCTCTATGTGAACCGAAATGGACAGAAGGTACGGCCACTAGCACGCTGGAAGGGGCAGCTAGTGGAGAGTGTGGGTTGGAACAAGGCACTGGGCACTGAGAGCAGCACAGGTCCCATCCTGGTTGGGACTGCCCAAGGCCAGATCTTCGAAGCAGAGCTCTCAGCCAGCGAGGGTGGGCTTTTTGGCCCTGCCCCAGATCTCTACTTCCGCCCACTGTACGTGCTAAATGAAGAAGGAGGTCCAGCGCCTGTGTGCTCCCTTGAGGCCGAGCGGGGCCTTGATGGGCGTGGCTTTGTTATTGCCACCACTAGGCAGCGCCTGTTCCAGTTCATAGGTCGGGCAGCAGAGGGGGCTGAGGCCCAGGGCTTCTCAGGGCTCTTTGCAGCCTACACGGACCACCCACCTCCATTCCGTGAGTTTCCCAGCAACCTGGGCTACAGCGAATTGGCCTTCTATACCCCCAAGCTGCGCTCTGCACCCCGGGCCTTTGCCTGGATGATGGGGGATGGCGTGTTGTATGGTGCATTGGACTGCGGGCGTCCTGACTCCCTGCTCAGTGAGGAGCGAGTCTGGGAGTACCCTGAGGGGGTAGGTCCTGGGGCTAGCCCGCCCCTAGCCATCGTCTTGACCCAGTTCCACTTCCTGCTGCTGCTGGCAGACCGAGTGGAGGCAGTGTGCACACTGACCGGGCAGGTGGTGCTGCGGGATCACTTCCTGGAGAAGTTTGGGCCACTGAAGCACATGGTGAAGGACTCCTCCACAGGCCAGCTGTGGGCCTACACTGAGCGGGCTGTCTTCCGCTACCATGTGCAGCGGGAGGCCCGGGATGTCTGGCGCACCTACCTGGACATGAACCGCTTCGATCTGGCCAAAGAGTATTGTCGAGAGCGGCCTGATTGCCTGGACACAGTCCTGGCCCGGGAGGCTGATTTCTGCTTTCGCCAGCGTCGCTACCTGGAGAGCGCCCGCTGCTACGCCCTGACCCAGAGCTACTTTGAGGAGATTGCCCTCAAGTTCCTGGAGGCCCGACAGGAGGAGGCTCTGGCTGAGTTTCTACAGCGGAAACTGGCCAGTTTGAAGCCAGCTGAGCGTACGCAGGCCACACTGCTGACCACCTGGCTGACAGAGCTCTACCTGAGCCGGCTGGGTGCTCTGCAGGGTGACCCAGAGGCCCTGACCCTCTATCGGGAAACACGGGAGCGTTTCCATGCCTTCCTCAGCAGCCCCCGCCACAAGGAGTGGCTCTTTGCCAGCCGGGCCTCTATCCATGAGCTGCTCGCCAGTCATGGGGACACCGAGCACATGGTGTACTTTGCTGTGATCATGCAGGACTATGAGCGGGTGGTGGCATACCACTGTCAGCACGAGGCCTACGAAGAGGCCCTGGCTGTGCTTGCCCGCCACCGTGACCCCCAGCTCTTCTACAAGTTCTCACCTATCCTCATCCGTCACATCCCCCGCCAGCTGGTAGATGCCTGGATCGAGCTGGGCAGCCGGCTGGATGCCCGGCAGCTCATCCCTGCCCTGGTGAACTATAGCCAGGGTGGTGAGGCCCAGCAGGTGAGCCAGGCCATCCGCTACATGGAGTTCTGTGTGAACGTGCTGGGGGAGACTGAGCAGGCCATTCACAACTACCTGCTGTCTTTGTATGCCCGCGGCCAGCCAGCCTCGCTGCTGGCCTACCTCGAGCAGGCTGGGGCCAGCCCACACCGGGTGCATTACGACCTCAAGTATGCCCTGCGGCTCTGTGCTGAGCATGGACACCATCGTGCTTGTGTCCACGTCTACAAGGTCCTGGAGCTGTACGAGGAGGCTGTGGACCTGGCCCTGCAGGTAAGCTGGCGAGCCTTGACCTCAACCAGGAGAGGGACTGGGAGAGCAGTAGCTTTAGATGCTGAAAGGCTGGGGCTGGGGGGCCATGGCAAGGGGGTGCCGCTTCCCTTGCAGACAGGTGCTGTAGTGTAGAGGTTAAGAACATGGACTCGAGTCAGAGTTTGGGTTTTGGCCCTGCCACTCACTAAGCTATGTGACCTTGGGCTAGTTTCTGAACCTCTCTGTGCCTCAGATTATTCAGCCACAAAATGGAGGTAATGTTAGAGTACTTTTACCTCATAGGCTTAAATAAAGTACTGTGTATGAAAAGCACTCAGAACAGTGCCTGGAACATACGTGCTAGCAGAAGGGGAAGGCTGATTGCAGAAGGGAAGGTGCTAAGTTACATTTCTCAAATCATGAATTGTCACCCGCCTTAGGATCACATGAAGTGCTACGTAATGTGGAAATGCTTGGGCCTGAACCCAGGTCTTACTGAACCAGAATATCTGAGGGTGGGGCTCAAAACTCTATATTTTGAATATGTTCCCCAAGTGATTTTTAGCTTCACTAAAACGGGAGCCCTGCAACTATTAATATAAGTAGCGTTTACATAGCTGTGACAGGGACAGGCTCGTTACTGATACAGGTTCCCATCCTGGCCCCTTCGCCTCCATGAGTGCTCGGAACCCTGCCTTGGGGCCTCTTCCCTGGCATCTGTCTCTCCCATACCCTGCGTTGTCAGTGGGGAGGGGCTCGACCCTAACAGCACGCTTTCCCCACAGGTGGACGTGGACTTGGCCAAGCAGTGTGCAGACCTGCCTGAGGAGGATGAGGAACTGCGCAAGAAGCTGTGGCTAAAGATCGCACGGCATGTGGTGCAGGAGGAGGAAGACGTGCAGACGGCCATGGCTTGCCTGGCCAGCTGCCCCCTGCTCAAGATCGAGGATGTATTGCCTTTCTTTCCTGATTTTGTCACCATTGACCACTTCAAGGAGGCAATCTGCAGCTCACTTAAGGCCTACAACCACCACATCCAGGAGCTGCAGCGGGAGATGGAAGAGGCCACAGCCAGTGCCCAGCGCATCCGGCGAGACCTGCAGGAGCTGCGGGGCCGCTATGGCACCGTGGAGCCCCAGGACAAATGTGCCACCTGCGACTTCCCCCTGCTCAACCGCCCTTTTTACCTCTTCCTCTGTGGCCACATGTTCCATGCTGACTGCCTGCTGCAGGCCGTGCGACCTGGCCTGCCTGCCTACAAGCAGGCCCGGCTCGAGGAGCTGCAGCGAAAGCTGGGGGCCACCCCACCCCCAGCCAAGGGCTCTGCCCGGGCCAAAGAGGCCGAGGGTGGGGCTGCCGCTGGGGGGCCCAGCCGGGAACAGCTCAAGGCTGACCTCGATGAACTGGTGGCTGCTGAGTGTGTATATTGTGGGGAGCTGATGATCCGCTCTATTGACCGGCCCTTCATTGACCCCCAGCGCTATGAGGAGGAGCATCTCAGTTGGCTGTAGGGAGGGTGTCACCCCTGATGCGTGGGCAGGCAGTGGGAAGCAGCTACGTGACCCCTCTTGGGAAGGCCATCCCCTAGTCTATGCTCATTTGTCCTGTGATTGCTGGACTATGACCACACTGGGGGGAGTACAATTATAGCTGTCGTCCATGAGGTGTCAGGTACGAGTGTACTCTGCCAGCTCATGCTGTTCTTCTGACCTGCCTTCGAGCTGCTGTTATACCAGGCCATCCGCCTGTCTCCCAGTAGAGGGCCTTAGCCTAGGGAAGCCGGAAATCTGACCCCATGACCTCACTCCTGCATCTAGCAGCTGTTTTGTACCTGTCACTCCCCACACATCTTGTTCACCTTCACGCGTTTCTAGAGTGAGAGGACTGTTCTTCCTTCTGTTCACTCTTTGGTCTCTGGACCTCTAGCTCTTCTTCCTCAGAGGAAGCCTTTTCTTCTGTCTGCCCCAGGTGTCCCGGAAGTGAAAACGGCAGCCCCCCCAAGTCCTGGGCATTGTGTGGGAAAGGCGGTGCTAATGGTGGGCATGCTCTTGTGCACAGTCTGAGGCTCCTGTGTGAGGGGTGTCCTGGGGCCAAGGGCCTCAAGGAGGACAGTGGGCGATGGTGACGGGGTGGAGAGCATTAAACTGTCTGCACTACACTGGTGACTCTGGAGTTGATAGCTTTGTGTAGATGCTGGACCGAGCCGTGTCTGAGTGATCTCCAGGCAGGGTTGGGATGCCACAGGGCGCTGCTAGGGCCCCACATGCCTTCACTCCTTGGCACACGGTCCTTTATCTGGAGATGAGACAGGATGATCTTGATCTTGTCAGATTCTGCTCCCTTCCTTGTCCCCTCATCCTCTCTGACTCCAGGGCTGGGAGGATGGAGATTACAGCCCCCGACCTAAATCGTGGAGCAGAGGCTGTTCTTCTCTTTGGCCAGCAGGTGGTGCTGCTCCCTGCAGAATCCTTGGCACTTGGGCAGCTCCCAACACTGACTTCTCAAGTCACTCTCCAGTGACTTGAGTACTTTCTCAGTCTAGTCCTTCCCTACTCATCCCAAGAATTTTCTGAAAGTCTACACTGCCTTAGCATGATTTTAATCCCCTCATTCTTTCTCCCTCTGCTACCCCTTATGCATGCTAGACTGTGCTTATCCTTCCCTGCCAGCTTGTATACTGCCCTGCCACACTGTCTAGCATTTAACCACAGTGGAGAGGTCCAACATGGAGGTCAGACTGCCACTGCCACTATCCACAGCATTTGGCAGATATGTTTTCTCCTCCGCCTGCTCCTGTAACTGCTTTTCCCCTGGATTATGCTTTAGTTGTGGCTAGAGGCTGAGTCCTAGAGAGTGCTGGAGTGGGGCTTTCCTGTGGTATCAGCTGAGCCCTTTGCCCCAGGGTAAGTGTTTACTGCACTGCACTGCACTGCCTGGCTCTGGGTGTGATCTATCAGCTGGTCTAGATTGGAACAAAATAACAAGTGAGTGTTGCTGGAGTCAGGCTGGCGTCAGGCCCACCTGGCTGGTCACTGTAGGCTTCTCTCCTCCAGCCTAATCCTCTGCCAAAAACTTTATCTCCTGGAGTCCTGGTTGAATCTTGCTGCTGAATTCCCTAACCACTAGAACAACAGCATGTCTCCATGGCCCCTGCCAACTGAGAAAGCTGGAAGCTGCCCAGCTTTGATGACCCTCAGAATCCCCAACTTCCAGCAGAAGCAAGAGTGGGAGCAAATGTGGGGGATGGGGTCCCATTGAGTAAGTAGAGGGCATCCTAATCCTGTTCTCTTTCCACTGTTCCAGGAAGATTTGGGGGATTCCTGCTTCCTCTCTCCATATTGCCTAAGCTCCCCTCACACCTAGACATAACCAAAGGAGGGCTCAGGGGTTCCTGTTCCCCACAGTCAGTGAGTATTCAGTATAAAAGCTTGGTGGTCACTTGCTTACTTAGATAAAACAGCCTGGGGCTTCTGTCTTGCACATAACAGGTGCCTTAAACATGTTAGTTAAACAAACACTGCCCTCTTACTCCCTGCTCTCAGAGGGCTTGGCTAAAGCAGCCTGGAACACCCCTGCCCCTCTGTCTTCTCCTAAGCCAACCCATCTGGTCTTAGGCTGCTTCCTCTTTCCTGGGAAAAGGCCCCAGGCTTCCCTGGCACGGACAGAATGGGGTTCCGGTGAGTCAGGGCAACGGGAAGCCACTGCTCTCAGATCCCTGGAAACCAAGCAAGGCCTGGTAGAGAGCAGAGAGAAGGCCCTCAGGGCTTTGGCCCTAAGCCTGGGGGAGGGCCAGAAGAGGGTGGGGGGGGAGCAGCTGCGTGGGCAGGGGCCAAGATGAATGAGCTGCTCCTGGAGGTCACTGGAAATAGGAGGAGTGGCTATAGGCAGTGACGCTGGGACCAGGGCAGGAGGCCTGTAAACAAGGAAGCCACCTGGGGGAGACGCAGGGCGGCCACTGGTCCTGGGGAGCAGGTGCTTCCTGAGGCCCGCCCTTGAGAGGGCCCTGGGGGGCCGCCCTGCCGAGTCGGCAGCAGACACTAGGGGGCGCCATCTACTGGCTTCCTGAACCCTCTGCTCCCTACCGGAGCTCCGGGGGGTGTGGCCACTAGAGGGTGTGTCGGCCCAGAGTCCCGCACGCCCTCCCCGCCTGCCTTCTGTCCCCAAGGCGGGCTGGCCAAGGGCACTAGCCCTGGCAGAGAGGGCGCGGGGTTCAGCCTGGCCAGCCCGGGTGTGAGCTCATTCTCCTGGGACCACCAATTCTCATAATTCCTGCTCCTCCCCCCAAGGCTCGCGTGGCAGGCCAGGGGGTCTGGCACCAACCCCCATTGGTTGGGAGGGGGCTCCGAGGCCACCAGGCTCCACGCTGCCCTTGGCGCTGCCCCCTGGCGCCAGGGAAACAAAAGGTTAGGGGCCCAGAGGGAGTTATCTGGCCCCACCACCACCCGGTGGGGGAGGAGGCCAAAAGGGGGCACACCTCCTCTCCACTCCCCTAGCTCTACCGATTCTTCGAGACACTTTCACAGGCGGAAATTCCCAGAGGTCAGAGGAGGGAAACGGTTAATTCCTTTTATTCAATGGGTACCCCTTATACGCCTCCCCCCAACTTCCTCCCTCCACTTCCCGCCCCGCCCCTGTGTGAACAGGAAGTGGAGAGGAAAAGGCTCTGAGCAGAGCAGCTGGGAGCAGGAGGCAGGGAGTGGGCGGCAGGCTCGGTGCCAGCCCTGCCCCTCATGGTTACTTGCTGGAGAGCCAGGCCGACTGTGGCCTGGGAAAGAACCTGCAGCCCCACTGGCGAGTGGCAGTAGAACTGGGAAACTGCCCAGTGTTCAACCCAAGTTGCCCCAATCTGCTGCCAGGTCAGAGGCTGCTTGTCCTGAGGGTGCAAGGTGTCCTCTGCCTGAGCCGCAGCTGCCCTTGCCACCGCAGCCCCACCCCCCTCGGCTGGGCATCCCGAGGCTGGCAGGCATCTCTTCAGGCAGCCGCCAGCCCTGGCACTGGCTCCACCACTCAGCCCCTTGGCCCTGCCAGTCCTTTGAAGCTCATGCAGCGCTTCCTGTTTGGGGCGGGCAATGCCAGGGCCCCTCCCCCACCATTGTTCTGTAGAGACCATAGGTCCATCTGTTGCCCCATGGTGGGGCCCCTAGGCAGTGCCACACGGGAGCAGCACCACAAAGGACCCTGCTGGCGGCTTTGCTTCTGTGGGGCCAGGCTGAGCCCCACAGCAGGTTGAGGGTGAATGGTGATAAACAGGCCTGGATGGGCATTCAGATAGGAGGATGCTAGAAAGTTCTCTGCTTGGGCAGCTGGAGCCCTCTACTTTCTCCTTCATCTGGAGCATGGAGATGATGATATTCAGGGAGCTACGCATGCTGAAGCCACCAGGAGAGGGACACCATTCTCATGCTCAGATTCCAAAAGGGAAAACTGAGGCAGAGGGGCAAACTTTGGTCTAGGATGGCCAATAAAAGGGGTGTAAAGTAAGTAGGGCTCTCTTTTCAAGGCAACTGACCCCCACTCTGAATGCCCCATGACTGGTGCTTTCCTCTCCCTGCACAGCTTTGCCTTTGCTCAGCTTTCACCTTGTAGTAGCCCTTGAGGTGAGGAGTCAGGAACCGTAGCATGAGGTCGTGGGAGGTTGGACGGCTCTAGATTGGCAACCAGTGTCCACTGAGAACAAGCCCAGGGCAGAAAAAGGGAAAGGAGCACTGGTCTGGCCCCTAGGATCTGCTGCTCACAGTTCCAGGCTGCTGTGGCTAGAAGTCAGTTTGTGTTTCCCTGGTGCAGAGGCAGGTGCCTACAGCTCACCGCCCCTGCCAGGCCTGATACCATAGCTCTGGCCCGCAATCTGCTCCCTCCCCGCCATCTCCATAGGGCTAGAAGCCCAGAAATGGTCTACCCTACTTACTTCCCTCAGCAGATCTTGTGGCTTTTCTCCCCAGCTCAGGACCTGAACTGTTCACAGCTCCCAGAAGGCCAGAGCTACAGAAACTTCAAGTAGAGACCGTAGAGTGCTGTGGAACTGTTGTTTAAATAAAAACTTTCATGAATGACCAATATCTGAAATTGATATGCTGAGCTTCTCTAGTGGAAGCTGGGCTGGGGAAGCCCATGCCCCCATTCACTCGGCCTGTCCTTTCCTCCCCAATCCCAATCCCTATGGGATGCCAGGATGCCCAAGAACCCAGACTGAAAACCACTGAGCTGTCCATCCCACCTCCTGATTTTACAGATGCTGAATCTAAGAGGAGAAATTGGTGGCTGACAGGTGGCTCTATCCAGGATCCATGGGGTTCAGCACCAGTCGGCAGCAATCCCCTCCTGCCGTGAGCCCAACACTGTCCTTGGCTCCTCATGGTGCTCGCTCCCATCTCCAGCCAAAGTGGGCTGAGCTGATGGACAAGCAGGTGCTCTGGAGAGAGCAAGTGCAAGTCTCTGCTGCCATTTACCAGGTGTCAGGCTTATCACCCCTTGGAACCTTGATTTCTTCACCTCTAAGATGTGATTAACTGGAGCAGACCTTGAGAGGCTCTGCTTGAGCGAGAGCAGTGCGGCACATCTGTCAAGGTGGCCCAGTGCCTGATGCTGAGCAATTCCAGGTTCCTGGCCTCATCCCCTTTACTCTGAGCCTGATGCCTATAGGCCTGGGACCCTGGAGACCTATCCCTGTTGTCCCCTCACAAACCCCTCTGATTTCTTCAGGAATCAGAGGGAACTAGAAAAAAGGGGCTTCCTTGAGGTGCTTTATCTGGTTTCTTGAATAATGGTGATTCTAGGGAAGAGAGGTTCAGGATGAGAATGAGAGAGGAAGCCCTCAGGCATGTAGAATATGCCACAGGTGGGACAAGAGGCTGCCTTGGGTTGGGGGTCCTGGTTTCCGGGAGAAGAGAGGGCACTACTCTGGCTCCAGGGGACTGGGCAGACATCACTCTGGCCACTGACCATGCATAGCTTCTCTGCCAGCCTGCCCTCACGGGCCAGCCCAGAGCTTGCACAACAGTCTGCCTGGCTGGCACTCCCCTGGGAGGCTCAGGAAGTCCCCCTTGTCCTCCCATTGACCTTTGACCTATTGGGCCTGCAGCAGGCCACAATTCCAGGCAGATGTCTGCTCTTTTACCTTCTGTTCCTGGCCATTTCCCTTTAAGGCTGGAACTCAGAGATGCCCCAAATCCCAACCTTACAGTTCATCCTTTTTTTTTTTTTTTTTGAGACAGGGTCTCTCTCTTTTGCCCAGGATAGAGTGAGTGCCGTGGCATCAGCCAACCTCACACTCCTGGGCTCAAGCAATCCTTCTGCCTCAGCCTCCCGAGTAGCTGGAACTACAGGCATGCGCCACCATGCCCGGCTAGTTTTTTCTATATACTTTTAGTTGTCCAATTAATTTCTTTCTATTTTTGGTAGAAACGGGGTCTCGCTCTTGCTCAGGCTGGTCTCGAACTCCTGAGCTCAGACAATCCGCCCGCCTCGGCCTCCCAGAGAGCTAGGATTACAGGCGTGAGCCACCACGCCCAGCCTACAGTTCATCCTTTCCCATGCTCTCAGGTACACACCAGCTGGAGCCTCCACTAGAGTAGCTCCCTACTTGAGCCAGTGATGATCCTTGGCCACAACCAGCAGGACACTTGGAATGTGGCTCTCTGAAGGGCCCAAGCTTTACAGGATTGTCCCCCCCAACCCCCAACAAGTGCTCCTGACTCCAGACATCTTCCCAGGTGTCCTGCCCGACTATATCCCTGTCCCAAACCCCAGCAGGTAAAGCAGGAACAGCAGACCGAGCCTCCTTTCCTCCTCTAAACAGCCCAAGTTGATACTTGATACTGTTCCACATTAAACTGTTGCGTCTCACGGCACTGCATTTCACAATCAAATAATTCCCTTTGGTTTTCTAGTGGAATTTTTGCTTTTATTTTTTAGAGTTTCTGACTTTTTTTTTTTTTTTTTTAAGCCATCAGTCTAAATTTGTCATCACACATCCCCCATTTCCGCCCCTAAGGGCCTCCTTTTCATCCCCTGGAATCTGGAAACTGTAAGTGTGGGCAGAAACCCCCCAGCATCCCCCACCACACTCTGGCCCAGCTCAGCCTCCACAGGGGCATCCGTGTAGCTGGGGGAAGAGTCTACACTCCAGGCTGGGGCTGGAAAGGGAGTTTCTCTTTGGACCTTCCCAGCTCAAGCCATGGAGAAGCCGTGTGGTCTAGTGGTTAGGACTACAGCACATGGGTTCTGTCCCCAGCAATCTAGAGTAACCAGAAGCCTGGGAAATTCCCCTGACACCTAAGGGACTCAGTTTCCCCACCAGCTGTGGGGCTCAGAGCTTCACCAGCTAGCTTATCTCCTACCTGCCTTGGTGGAAAGAGTTTTTGATCCAGAATTTCTACTCTTTCACTTACAAGCTGTTTGGCCTTGACAAATTGCTTAACCTTTCTGAACCTCAATTTCCTCATCTATAAATTAGAGACTATTACTATACCTACCACCTGGTTGTTAGGATTAAATAAGAAAATATGTTCTCAAGGGCCCAGAACCAGACATGCTATAAAAGCTCGATAAACAGTGGTTGTTATTGTTAATAATAAGTAGAAATGCGTAACGAGGTCTGCCTCTGCCTCTCCTGCTCTGGCTGCCCCAGCCAGACCTTCCCTGGGCCTCCTTTGCTCTGGAGGGACAGGGATGCATTGCCAGTCACTGTGAGGCCTTGCTGCTGGTCCCAGTCTCCATGACGACCCCAGCCCCTCCCCTCCTTCCTTCCTCAAGAGCTTTCTGTTTACTGTAAACAGCTGCCCTGCTCAGCTCTAGCTGATCCCGCCCAGGGCCAGCCAGACCCTCTCTGAACTGGGGCTTGGCTCGGTGGGTGAAGATCTGTGTGCTGCGTGCTGGGCTCCTCAAAGCCTTAAACAGGCTCTGCTTTGCCACTTTGACTGGAGGGGAGAGGACAGGGGAAGGGAGGGGCCTGTCACCTCAGACCAGGGCAGCCATAATTGAGGAGGCCCACACCAAGAGAGTTTAGCAGAGACATCTCTGGCTTGGCCTTAGACTGACCTGGATTCAGATCCTGTCCTGATTTGCTCACCCATGTGACCTAAGACTAGTTGCTTCTCTAAGCTTCACTCAGTTTATTGATTTATAAAATGGAGATAATCATATCTCTCTCTGAGGGTTGGTTGCTGTGCAGATTGGTAAAAATGCATGTAAAAACCCTGGCTCAGGTCTGGGCACATTATTAACCTACAATGACGGTGGATGGATTTATTATTTCACTTCTCAGATCCTTTCCTTCTGCTCAGGGACCTTGCATGAGTCCCTGGCCTTCCTCGATCACACAAACCTACACGTGTGCACAAAGCACATGTACAACTGCATACAGCAAACACACGGGCCAGGTAATGAAATGAAACTCACAAGTGTGTCTGAGGCACAGGACTCTCCACGAGGATGGAGGAAGAGTCTGTTTCCGAAGTCCTTACCCTGGCCTCAGTGGGCTGACATTGGAGCTGGGACGTCTGTGTGTGCCACCATCACCAGGTCACCATGACTTCCTCCCTCTCCCAACACTTGGCCTCCAGGATTGCACCTACCCTCCCTGACCCCTAAGCGTAGTCCACAAATACAGGGAATGCTGTTAGGGTACCGCTCCCTTTCCTTTGGTTCAAGCTTTCAGGGCAAGGTGGTCTGGGATGTAAGGCTCTTGCCTCCCAGCTCCTGATGGCCCACATTGACTCCTTTGACTCTCCACAATCCTTGGAAGTGCTGGCCAGTTGGTGGAACCTTGTGAGATGAGATTTAGACCTGCCATTCATCTTATAACCAGGCCCACCCAGCAGCCCTGGGGCAGAACCTGGGGTTAGGCAGGGGCATTCATCGATTTGAGTCATTCCCCACAGGCGCATGAGTAAGTATGGCTCTGGATTTCCACACCCCCTCCTGGAGATGCCCGTTGCGGTCTTCCAGGGCTGAGTCTCTGTTGGTCGCAGGTGCAGCCCTGGGGTTCCTTTGAGCAGGGAGTAGCAGCTGGAGGCTTATGGGCCTAGCTGACTCCGATGTCCCCACTCCCTCTTGCCCACAACCAGGCCTAACTCCAGAATTTCTGTCCTCACCCCAGCCAGGCTTGCATGAGAAGAGAGAGGAGCCCCCAGTACTGAAGTCAGCCCCACTAGCCGGGCTGGAAATCCCCCACTTCTTACCTTGGCCGCTTGAGGAAACAGCCTCCCGGCAGAGGGCCGCGTCCCGCCAGGGACTTTTCTCCTGGGGATGACATGGAACTTAGGGCAGCTACAGGGACCCCAGCCTCGCTGAGCCGCACTTCAGCCAGCCTGAGGGTAAGCGGAGTGTGTAGTCACACAGAACCACTCTCTCCCGTGCAGGAGCATGGCGGCCAAGGGTCCTAGAACCCACTTGGGACTTAAACATGTCTAAAGTGGGGAGAGAGAGAAGGGAGACTATGGGGGCCAGTGGTGGCCAGAGAGGTCCAGACTGCTGTGTGGTTTTGCACCCCCAGCTAACCAGCCCCTCCCCCACGCTCGCTTCCCCCACCCCATCACCCAATCTGAAACTGGCTTCCAACACGATGTAACACCCTCACTAATCTTCTGGGATGGTGGTCTCCAAACTTTTTTGATTATGAATATTTATGTATAGATTATACACTATAGTCAAAACACATATTAAATATTATCAAAGTTTCATTTGTTTTTTAGCTAAAAAATAAGTCTAAATAGAAATCCTATTTCCTTCTACCCCCTCTACCCCAACATATGCCTTGCTGGCCCCTGTGCTCAGACCACCGTAGAGCCCACCGTGCAGAGAGATGAAGGCAGGAGAGCCTCTCTTGGAGTGGACCATCACTCTACAAGAGGACACAGGGCAAGAGGGGGCAATTAATTTTCTTAATACATTGCAAACGACAAATAATTGAGTAACCCACATCTAAGGCCCTTGTTAATTTGAAAAGAAACTTGGTTATCTTAGGCAAGGTGCTATCACTGCAGTGGTGGTTATGCTGCAGGTCCCTGCCCTTAAAGGCCCAGGCAGCCTGGCCCTAGGACCACAGCACCCCAGTGTAGAAAGGAAGAGTTTACGAGGAAGAATACACAGCCTCTGTGTGTGGTGTGTGGGTCCGCACGTGCTCACCCAGAGCGCACCATTCAAACAGACCCTGCTTAGTAATGGCCTCTGCTTTGTGGTCTGCTAGTTGTGGAGGCCTCGCGCCAGTTACACAGGTACTGAGACACCTGCCATTAACTCTCTGACCAGTCATAAGAACGCTTGACATTGAATCAGATACTTTATCTTATCTGCGTCCTCACAACATGACCATTTAGGTAGGTGGGTGGTATCAGTGTGTCCATGTTGGAGGTGGGGAGCCCAAGGCACAGGGGAGTGCAGGGAATTGCTCAAAGTCACACAGTTTGGCACAGCTGGGTCTCCTATGTGCCTCCACCCTTCCTAGGTATCTCTCCTCCTGTTCTGCCACCCTAGTCCTACAGGGCTGCCTGATGGTTCAGAATTCTGGCCTGGGAGGAATTAATTGCAAAGGGCCGTGGGACCCCCGTCCTACGGCTAGTGGGTAGCCTGCTTTTTCTGCCCCACTAGAGAGAAGGCAAGCCCAGGACTCTTTCCCTGTCCTCGGACATGTGGCCTAGCCCACTGACAACACCCTCAGCAGGGAGCAGGGGCCCCATGGGCAGAGGAGAGGGGCTTGACTTTTTTGCAGAGACCGGAGTTGCCTCCCTGGCTCCAGCTGGCTCTGGGGCCAGGGCTTCTTCCTTCAATCAAAAGCTCAGCCCTGGCCAGGCGCGGTGGCTCACGCCTATAATCCTAGCACTCTGGGAGGCCAAGGCGGGTGGATCGTTTGAGCTCAGGAGTTCGAGACCAGCCTGAGCAAGAGCGAGACACCCCCCCCCCCGTCTCTACCAAAAATAGAAAGAAATTAATTGGACAGCTAAAAATATATAGAAAAAATTAGCCGGGCATGGTGGCGCATGCCTGTAGTCCCAGCTATGCGGGAGGCTGAGGCAGAAGGATTGCTTGAGGCCAGGAGTGTGAGGTTGCTATGAGCTAGGCTGACGCCATGGCAATCACTGTAGCCCGGGCAAAAGAGTGAGACTCTGTCTCAAAAAAAAAAAAAATATAATTAATATATATAACAAGAAGCATTCATTTTATGTGTACATTTTGGAAAATTTATATGACCATGTAACTACTACCAAAATCAAGATATATTAATTGAACAAATATTCCACTGCCTCTTCCCAAACAATCCAACCCAAAATCATAGCCCTGAGATGCTCCAAATCTGCTTGTTATGACTATAGATTAGACTTGTCTTTTCTCAAGTTTCATAAAATTGCAATTACACAGTATTTTCTTGTGTCTGGATTTTCCCATCAACATAATGTGCTTTGTTGAGAATTTTTGCTTTCTTTTTCAAAATTATCATAGATTCACAGGAAATTGCGAAGACAGCACACAGACGTTCCATGTACCATTCACCCATCTTCCCCAATGATGTCATCTTACATAACCATAGTACAAAATCCAAATCGGGAAAATGACATTGATACGATGTATGGATAGGTCTATGCCGTGTTACCACATGTGTAGATTTTTATAAACATCACTGAATCAAGACACAAAACTATTCCATCACTATGAAGATCTCCCTTGGGCTACCTTCCTTTACATAGTCACACTCACTCTTTCAACAGCCCCTTCTATCCTAACCCCTGGCAATCCCTAATCTGTTCTCCTTCTCTGTAATTCTGTCTATTTGAGAATGTCATATAAATGGGATTATACAGTATGTAATATTTTGGGGGTTTGCTCTTTTTCACTTAGCACAACTCTCTGGAGATCCATCCAGGTTGCCATGTGTATCAATAGTCGTTCCTTCTTATTTTTGGGTGGTATTCCATGGTATGGATTACCAGAGTGTGTTCAACTTTTCACTCATCAAAGGACATCTGGGTTGTTTCAAGTTTTGGGCTATCATGAATAAAGATGCAATGAATGTTTGTGTACAGGTGTTTGTGTGCACATAAGTTTTCATTTCTCTAGGATAAATACCCAGGAGCACAACTGCTAAGTTGTATAGTACTTGCATTTTTACTAGTTTTAAAACTGCCCAACTGTTTTCTAGGTTGCACATTTTACATGCCCACCAGCAATGTATGAGTGATCCAGGGTCCTCACATCCTTACCAGCATTGGATGTTATCGCTGGGTTGGTTTTCTCAAATTTAAGCCATTCCGATAGATGTGTAGTGATGTATCATTGCGGTTTTCATTTGTATTTCCCTAATAGCTAATGATGTTAAACTTCTTTTTGTTTGCTTAATTTTCCATCTGTACATCCTCTTTGGTGAATTGTCTCCTTCCCATTTTCTAATTGAGTTGCTTTTTATTGTTGAGTTTTGAAAGTTCTTTATATATTCTAGACAATAGTCTTTTGTGAGACACGTGGCCTGCAAATCTTCATCTCGGTAGCTTATCTTTCAGTTTTCTTCATAGGATACTTTGTAGAGCAGAAGTTGTTAATTTTGATGAAGTCCAATGTCCTGACCCGCGGAACCAGTTATTCGTGGGTACCTGGGAGGAGGGAGTGGGAAATGGGAAAGGCAAGACACAAGAAATGGAGACAAGACAGGAGTCTGATCAAGTCTCGTTTATTGGCAGTAGGGCAGATGCTTAAATAGGGCAGAAGGAGGAAGTAGTTAGGCGGTACTTTCCAAGGCGGGAGTTACCATGGAGATTTACACGTGCGGGCCGCCCAGGGGTTATGTCACACTGGGTGAATGGAAACTTATAAGCTCTTTTCGGGGGCTTTTGTAAATGTGCGGGCTTGGTTGGCCATTTTAGGTAATCAGGCAGATCGACATGGCTCGCGGCCATCCTGAATAAGCAGTTGCCGGGCCTCATGGCTCCCGACAGTCCAATTTGTCAGCTTTGTCTTTTATAGATTCTGCTTTTGGTTTCAAGTCTAAGAAGTTTCTGCTTAGTCCTAGATCTTAAAGATTTTTTTCTATGCTTTTTAAAAAATTTTTT
>CAUYSK010124685.1:0-44375 GCA_963575035.1 Avahi laniger | reverse complement strand
ATGCATATTAGGAGAGACCCAAGCGTGAGGGTCCGTGACTGTTCCACTTGTTTACAGCGTTTGTTCAAGCGCATTTCTGGCGAGGAAGCTGACAGTAAACCAAGGCCCGGGCGGCCTGCCCAGCAGGGCAGCGGGTGCCTCCCGGTGGGCCGGGGCGGAAATCAGGGGCTCTGAGGCGCTTCGAAGAAGAGCCTCTGTCTGGGCAGCCGAGCCCAGGGCCCCGCGGGGGCGGGCGGGCTGGAGTTCCAGGTGATGCCCGCCTGACGTGCTCTGCGATCCCACACGGGTGGCTCTCTCTCTCTGGGCCTCAGATTCTCAACTTCTAAGCGAAGGGACACTAGGGACCCAAGGACTTGCTACGTACGAGCCCTGCTGTGGCTCCAGGGAAGCCAGGGTCCTCCCAGAGTGCCACCTGACTCCCCAGTCCTGTGTTCCGCAGCCTTCGAGGGAGAGAGCAAAGTCTCGAAATGGTGCCGTCTCCCTCAGCCAAGAGCCAGGCAGGCCCGGGGCACGGCCCCTCCAGAGAGTCACTGTCCTGTTGAGGCTCCAAGAAGGGAGGGAATGGCCCCAGGCCCCAGCCTGGGTGCACACGGGACTGGCGCAAGGGCCAGTCTTCGATTGCCCCCATGGCTGCACCCCTGACTTGGGCCCAGAACCCCATGCTGACTTCTTGTCCACTTCCAGAAGGGTTGTGCTCTGTGGGCAGCCTTGCCGAGTGACGAATGAATGAATGAATGAATGAACCAATCAAGCTATGTATTAGCAAATCCACAGATCAAAGGATGACCTGACCCATTGTCCCCATTGAAGCCTGAGATGCTGCGGACTCAGGGGGCTGCCCGCCTCCCAGGAATAGTTCCTACAGGCATTTTCATAAAGGCCTCCTCACTGGGGAGCAGCTTTTGAGGAACCCCATGGGGAATGGGAGGGTCTCGGGCAACAGAAAAGGCAAAGAGAAGCGGGCACTTCTCCCACTCTGCCTGTAGATAGCCCTCTGCGACGTGGGCCCACCGGCTGCTGGAGGCTCGTTGCTGGGAGCCGGGTCCCAGGCTCCTGGGTCCGCCCTCTCTAGTCTGTGCTTATCTCGGTCCTCAGCCTGCTGGGCCAAATCCTGCACTCAGGGCCACCTGCAGGTCGCCGCCTCCCTGAAGCCATCCATAGCACCAGAGGCAGCACTGGCTCCTTTGCTCTGAGTGCAGAGAAGCTGCCAGTGTGTGTCCCGGTCTTGTCTCCTACGGCTGACCGGCCCGGGGTCTGTACTGCGATCAGCTCCTTGAGAAAAGGGGGGGTGCCCCCACCCCTGAGCCCCCACCCCCCCCACCTTGTCCCGAGCTGGGCACCGGGTGCAGGGGCAGGTGCATGAGCAGGGCCTCTGGGCCGGGCTCTTTGCCCACAGTATCTTACTTGACCTGCAATCAAATAGGTGACACAGGGCCCGGGCCACAGATGAGGAAACAGAGGGTCAGAGGGGCAAAGGGTCTCTCCCAAGAGCACACGGAAGGCGACGGGGCCAGGAATTGGATGAGGTTCCGAGGTCCCCCATCCCCATGGTCGAGATGAGCCGGGTGACAGAATGAATGGTCTGAGGACTCAGGAGTTCTTGGAGTCAGGGCTGGTGGTGCCGCTCACCCAGCTGGACTCGGACAACATTCGTTTGACAAATATTTGTCCCAGACACCAGGAGAGCCAAGGCAGGCTCCACCCCGCGCCTGGGTCCTGCCCAGGAGCAGGCAGTGCTGTCCCTGCCATTCGGTGGGAGCCTCAGGGGCTGTGGGCTGGGGGACAGGCATCGCTGCAGACTCCGGCCTGCGGCGGAGGTGTCCCCTGCTTCACCAGGGGGGCGCGGGGGTGGGGCTGGCCCAGGAGGGCACCCCCGCCCGGTGACTCGGCAGCAGACTGACCGGCGCCTGCTGCCCGGCCAGCACCGCTGACCCCTCGCCTGCCTGAGCCAATATTTGAGGTCAGGAGGCAAGCACAGCATCTGTGAGTGGGACACGGGGCCAGTGGGCTTCCCTCCAGGGCCTTCCGCTGCCACTCTGCCTCCTGAAGCCAGGAG
Source organism: Avahi laniger (assembly GCA_963575035.1). Taxonomy (NCBI): domain Eukaryota; kingdom Metazoa; phylum Chordata; class Mammalia; order Primates; family Indriidae; genus Avahi; species Avahi laniger. Next base: position 42,319 of record CAUYSK010124685.1, on the reverse strand, counting down.
GCCTGGCCCAGCCTGCAGGGACTGAGTGGCAGCGGCCCCTTCTATAGCCTCCGCAGCAGCCGTGGCAGGTGTGCAGTGGGCATCTCTCCCCCGGAGGTCCCGGCACTCCTGCATCAGGGCGGTGCTGCCTGAGGTCCCCGAGGCATCAGGGCCTCTCAAAGGGGCCTCTCTTAGCTACAAGGGCAGGCAGGTAAGCGATGGTCTTCCCGTATGACATACGCAGAAACTGAGGCACAGAGAGACGAGAGCTTTGCCTGGAATGACACAGCCGGGGACCTCCCAGGCCAAGGCCCAGGCTCTTACCCCAGGCATGTAGTTACCTTGGTAACGATTGAGTCACTTCAGCCCCGGGTCCAGGGTCCCCAGCAACTCAGATGACGCAGGTGACGACATGGCTTTGGGAAGCTGGGCCCCAGGCAGGGCCCGTGCCCCCACCCCACTTGGATCATCCCAGCACCACGTGTTGGGCTCACTATGGGGCACCCGGGGACATCTCCGCCAGGTGCTACCCAAGCTTGGCCCGCGGTTCTGGACCCAGGTGACGGCACAGGAAAGCCGCACCTGTGCTGGGAGGGGCTCCCAGGCTGATGAACACTTGGAGACCACAGTGGGGGCATGCAGCGTGGAAGCCCAGAGGAGCACCTGCCCTTCCCCGGGCCATCCTGTAGAGGCTCCTGGCGAAGGTGTCATCTGCTTGGAGACTGGAGATTAGGCGGGAGGGGATGGCCTGTGGGGACAGTGGTAGGGCCTGCTCTCAGGCCCGGGTCACCTTCAGGGAAGGCCCAGCCACCTGAGGAGCTCCACAGCCCTGCGTGATGGATGGCAGGGCTGGGGTTCATGGCTGGGCTTCCAACTCCAGCCAGCCCAGGACCCCTGCCCAGTCTGTCCCCCGGCCCCACCTCCTGGTCCTGCCTCACTGTCCCCCATGCTGGGAGCCAGGCAGACAGGAAAATGTGGATGTCATCTCTGAGCCGCCACGTTCCTGAGGTCCCCTCCTGGCCTGGAGCTGCCCTGCCTCCTCCTTTTCCCTAACCCGAAAAGCCACGCTGGGGGGTCCTGGGCCCTTTCCCACTCTGCCGCCCCTGCACTCCCTGCCGCGGCCCAGCCAGGGCTTTCAAGTGCGTTCCCAGGGGGCCTGGGCGGCCGCCACCTCCCACAGGCTGGGTATTTTGGGGGTGTCCCTTAAATGAAAACAGGGCAGGAATGCTGGAGGCCGAGCTGCCTCCCGGAGGCTTGGGTGCGGCGCTTGGAGCTGGCAGAGAAGAGGAAGGGAGCAGAGGAGAGCACAGGCTGGGGGGAGAGAGGGCCCCAGGCTCTGGAGCCATGGGCGGGGCGGGAGGAGGGGGAGGGAGGATGCAGCCGTGAGGGGCATCAGAAAAGTCACCCAGGGCACGAAGATGGAAATCTCAAGTCCGCCGCTTTCCCTCTGCCACACCACGCACCCTCCCGTTCCGGTGATGCTTCCAGGCCCACGCGGCAGGGCCCCCATGAGAGCAGAGGCGGTTTGGCTTGGCCTCAGGTTCGTCCGCGGGAAGGGGCTGCGCAGCGGCCATGCCATGTCTCTGTGTCCCTTGTCCTCCCGCGTCCCTATGAGGGCCAAGGTGAGGGCACCTTTGAAATCACCACTGGGCAGAGAAGGAGACTGAGACACAGGAACGGAGGGGTTTCCTGAGGCCCCGAGGCTTTCGGGCCCCGACTCCAGCCCGAGCCCAGAGGCAGCGGAGGGTCTCCGGCCTCCTGGCCGCTTGCTCTGTGAACACAGCGGCACAGGCCTCTGCCCAGCCTGGCCTGGTCCCTCTAGTGGGCAATGGAGCTGCCTCGACTCCCCAGTCTGGGGCTTCAGCGGTCCGTGTCGGGAAGTTGGCCCGGGCCACCTCTAGCCCCAGCTGCTCCTCTGAGCCCCGGAGGTGGGCATCGGGCCTCTCCCGGGGCATCAGGAGGGCATAGAGAAGGGGCCTTTGTCCAGCCCTGCAGAAGTTCCCCCGGCACAGGCAGTTATGGGACCAGCCCCAGGTGGACCCGACACAATGGCACGTTGTGCGGCCTGTCGGGGGCGATCATCGTCCTCGCACATCAGGGCTCTGTCGCTGGGGACAGACAGCTAATGGGTGCAAACCCACAGTGGCCGCCCAGCAGTGACGACCTCGGGCTGAGAACACAATGCTCGACAGTCACTGGCGTGGCACAGGGGCCCTGGGCACGGGGAAGGGGCATGACAAGGGCACCCAGGGGCACAGGAACGATGCCCCCACGCGGGAGGACCAGACCCCCACACGCCTCCAGCCCAGCCTGGGCCCTCACAACTCACGCCTTGATCTCACGTCCCACGACAGGGCCACAGCCTGCCCGCCACCCCCCGCGCTGTGGGGCCATCACGTGAAATGAAGGGAGGACGCGCGTGGGAACAGCCGTGCAGCCAGAAGACGGGCTGGGGCTAAGCCGGCCTGGAACCTCCGCGCCACGGTACAGCGGGAGCAGAGCGGGACTAGGCCTCCCACAAAGAGGGGGCAGCCCAGGGGTCTCTTCATCACGAACCATGCTCTGACCTCGGGGAACTCACTTCCCCTCTGGGAGCCAGTATCCCCCAAACTGAAATGACAGAGTTCAGCACCCTGCGGGGCTTCCAGCCTTCCTGGACACTGACGGCCACTGCAGTTGGGCACCGTGGACCCCTGACGTGGACAGAAGGGCCCCACCAAGGCCCAAGAGGGGGCCTGGGCAATGCCCTCCTGCCCCGGCAGCACACGCTGGGACCCCAAGCCTCCAGCACGAAACCACCGAAATAGCTGGGGCAGCTTTCCCACAGGCGCTCCCAGGGTATTTTTAGCCCTGGAGCCCGAGGCCGAGCTTGTCAGGAATAGCCTCCGGCGGTGGGAACGTGCTCAGGCTGCGGGCGGGCGGGTGGAGGCGGAGGCGGCCGCTGCGGACTCCGGTGCTCCAGGCAGCCAGTGCTCCAAGGACGTCCACACACCGTGGCCTCCCACTCGGGGCCAGGGGCAAGTTTCACTTGCAAAATCAAAAAGGCACAATTAAAGGCATCGGGCTTCTGCGGCTACTCCTCCAAAGGGGTCCTACTCAGGAGAGAGAGTGCCTGTCCTCTGGGACGGCCCCAATGGCCAGGCCTCCTGGCAGGCGGCAGGCTGGTGTGGGTCTTCCACCTTGGCCCTCTCAGCCCCTGGGCAGACACTCAACAGGTGACCAGGGTGAGCTTCCAGGGCCAGGCTGGGTGAGCAGGAGTGGCTCCAGGCCTGGGGTGCAGGTGCCATTCCCAGGTGACCTAGCAGGGCCTGGTGGGCATGGGCTGGCTCCTGCGCCCTGGCAGCCCTGAGGGGAGGGCCGCCCCTGCGTGGGTTGCAAGGGAGCCTCGAACTCCAATGCAGAGCCCCTCGTAGGTGCTTCCTGGGGATTCAGTCTAGGCCCCGGGGATGGAGCGAAGCTGCCCCCCGACCCCGACCAAGACATGTCTGGGGGCAGGTTGGGGGGGACCTTATCCCTAGTCCTCAGTCTCAGTCACACAGGTTCCCACTGATGGCTTTGCCCACTGGCCTTTTGTCCCAGAGCTGAACTCTCTGGAAGGCAGGGTTTTAAGACTGCCAGGCCTGCCAAGGGACAGGACACAGGGTGTACACAGTTAACAGCTGGCATTCAGTGAAGACAAAGAACCTGAAAAGCCAAGAACATGCCAGGATTGGCAGCGACAGCCTTATATCCAGTTCTTCCTTGGCTCTAAAACCTTCCATGGCTCCCTAGTACCTGCAACAGCTAGAAACACTGTTAGCTGATGAATCCTTGTTTCCTCCCAGATGAAATGCATCTGGAAGTGTGAGGACATTGAAGCAGATGATGGGAGGGAGAACCCGGACGCAGGTGAGGTAGGGTCCCTGACGACAGCTCGAAAGCCGCTTCCCAAGGCAGGGTGGCACCTGTGGGCACTGAGAGTGCAGCCTGCAGGACAGTCCAGACGTCTCGGCCAGGCCTTGGAGGCCTGCAGTGGCCGTTCGTGTTGAAGCCCAAGTCTACCCCTTACTATCAGAGCACCCTAGGCTCCGTGGGGTCGCTGGGAGAGTCCAAGGATGGCTGCTGTGCGAGCCTTGGGACACAGCAGGCGCCCAGTCAGTGTGGCCAGTGTCACTGCCTTGTCCCCACCTCCCTCTGCAGACTGTGCAGCCCCCTCGGGCTCAGAGCAAGGCGCCTCTCCCTGCCCCTCGCCCCCGCCTTTCCACGTACTCCTGTGCCTCTGCCCGAGAGGGGCCTCCCCCTGGAATTCATTCATTCGTCCTCTCATTATGCAGCCAGCCAGCCAGCTATCTCTTTATCCGCGTTTTCTGAGCACCTGCTGTGCGCCAGCTGCTTGAGACATGAAGACAGCGAAGACCCCGGACCTTGACCTCCCAGAGCCCCTGGTTTGGCGGGAGAGACGAGCGAGGAGCCTGAGAAGGTGCCTTGTCCTGGGGAGGCTTGATGTTAAAGGCGGACAAAGGCAGCTGGCAGGGTCCCCAGGCTGTCAGTGGCTCAAGGCGGGAGGGTGGGGGTCAGGGACGCAGCACAGAGGAGAAGACGCCTAGGTAGGTATTTGCAGCATGCACTGGGAGTATAAAGTAACACCTATGAAGTGCTTGGGATGCAGTAGGTGCTTGGCCAGTGCAGCCAGGACCGTCCCCACCATGTCTCCCCACCATGAACTTGGACTCTGCGAAAGCATCTCACTCGTCCCAGCACCCACAGACGCTGGACCAGCCCTCAGTGAAGGACCTCGAGATGGGAGGAGGTCCGGGCTCTCCAGGTGGGCCCACGGAGTCAAAGGGCACTCAGGTTGGAGGAGGTGGCAGGAGGGCAGCGTCAGAGAAGCTGTGGGACGGAGGCGGAGGTCGGGGCTGTGCTGTGCTTCGAGACGCAGGAACACCAGTGGCTTCTGGGGGCTGGAAAGGGGAAGAAAACCGGTTCTCCTCGGAGCCTGAAGGAACCAGCCCTGTTGACACCCCCGTTTTAGCCCTGTGAGGCTCCTGTAAGAAGAAGTCCTCTCCGGGACTGGGAGAGCAAGTGTGTGCTGTTGGAAGCCACAGCGGTCCTGGCTCTGTGTCACTGCGGCACAGGAAATGGCGCTGGGGTCCAGGAGGGTGTGGCGACCTGCACGTCCACGCCGAGACGCCCTCCTTGAACACGCGGGCTGTGAACGGAGACGAGAGCAGAGCGTCGGGTGAAAGGCAGGGCCGCCCGGGGAGGCCCGGTGACGTCGCGATCTCAGCGAAGGTTCCCTATCGCGGAAAGAGACGGGGCAGGTGGGAGCACGGGATCCCTGCGCCCCATGGTGGGTCACTCGCCTCGCAGACTGCGGCTCAAGTCCCTCGGAAGGTCGCTGACCACGCTGGTGTCCTCGGCGGGGCTGGTCTTGCTATTCGCAGCCGTGCGTGTGACCTGTCAACTTGTTTTGGTTCTGGGGCTGTGTGAGAGCCGTCGGCGCAGGGGCTTGTCCTAATTTTGCGTTTGCCCTGTTTCCATAACAGCAGAATAAAAGGGATTTTCGCAAACACCAGAAACCCACGGGAATCCTCTCTCCAGAACGTCTGCACCGGGTCAGGTCCGAGGAACACTGTTGTCAGGGACGGAGTCCGTCTGGGATGCGAAGCCGGCGCGCGGTGCGCTCAGATTCACTTTTTAGAAAATAAAATTAATAAACTATTTCTTAGAGCAGCTTTGGGTTCACTGCAAGATTGAGCAGACGGCGCAGGGCTCCTGTACGCCACCCCAGAAGAGCGCCCCATGGTCAATATCGCACATCGACCTGGTACATTCGTCACAGCTGATGAACCGAGTGTGCCGCGTTGTCACTAACTGAAGCCCAGAGTTTACTCAGGGCTCACTCTTGGGGGTGTGCGTGCTGTGGGTTTGGATAGGTGTGTAAGGACCCGTGTGCCCCTCACAGTGTCACGCAGAATAGTTTCACGGCCCCCGACCTCCTCTGCGCTCCACCTACACCCCCCTGCGCCCCCTCAGCCCTCGGCGACCACGTTTCCGCTATCGTCTCACCGTGTCCGCAGGTCTGCCTTTTCCACGGTGTCACAGAGCCAAAAGCAACAGTGTGTCGCCTTTTCCAGCTGGCTTCTTTCACTTAGCCATACGTGTTCGTTTCCTCCACGTCTTCCCATGGCCTGACAGCTCACTTCTTTTTAGGGCTGAGTAATGTTCCACTGCCGGGCGGTGCCACGGTTTATTCACCACCCGTCCACAGAGGAACACTGGCTGCTTCCAAGTTTGGCGATTGCGAATAAAGCTGCGGAAAACCCAGCTTAGCCCTGTCCTGGTGACACGTCGAGGGTGCACTGCAGCCACCATTGAGAGTTGGTGCAAAGGAGTCAGGTGGCCCCAGGGCTCCCAGGGCAGTGTGAGAAGAACCTTCTGGAAGGCGAGCCGTCCAGCAGCAGGGCAGCTCAGGACATCCCACGGAGCCCTTCCCTGACACCGCCCTCCCCCAACAGTGAGGTTCAAGCAGGTCCAGGGAAACCCCACAGGGACGTGGTCGGGAGCTTTCTGCCCTGGGAGAAGACTGGGGACCTCTGTGTCCCAGGACTCTGGGCTGCCCTGCACCCACCTCTCCCGTCCCTGCTGCAGAGAGCACGGCTCTCCAGCTGTCACCTCGATGGGCAGCCCAGGGCAGGGAGTGAGGACCTTTCATCTCTGTCCCTCTCCCCACCCCAGGACCTGCAGGTGTCCCCGGCCACTCCCGGAGCCCACTGACTCCGCCTCTGACCCCAGCTCATGGGGGGAGGGGAGCAGGAGGTGGCTCAGCCCTGGTGTGGCCTGGTGGCCGCCTGGCCTGCTGCAGGGCCACCTCTTGGCAGCATTATCAGTGCCCATCCGAGTCCACCACGCACAAACACAGGAAGCGCTGGGACAAGATCTTTCACCTTCCTTCGATTGTCATCGTCCAATTGTTCTTCTTGAGGCGACGCCATCCGGCTGCTTCACCCGTGCTCCTCCCTGGCATGGCGGGGCCAGCCCACCCCCCACTGAGGAGACGAGCACTGGGAGGCTGCAGAGCTCAGGGCCAGCCTGGGCCAAGGGCCGCAAGCCGGCCAGATACACAGAACGACCTTGACCACAAGCTGGGTTTTCAGGGCAAACCCGGGGGAACTGGCCCGCAGGGGGAACTGGCCCTGATGTGGAAATGGGCCCCTCAAAATGCCTCCAACCTGCGGTGACAGAAGAACAGTCCTGACAGAGAAGCCAAAGCCTGCAGCTCAAGTGCCCTGCTGAATCACGGGTGACCCCACACAGAGCGAAACAGCAACAAGCCTAGGGAGCTGAGCCTGTGGGTGGGCACAGCTGTCCACCGGGGTCCTGCACTCCTGGGAGAGTCACACGGAGCGTAGCAGGGCTCCCTGCCAGTCTCCAGCTCCAGGAAGAAAGCGTGGACAGGAACCAGAGGGCTGGAACCTCAGGAGACCTGCAGGGGGAAGGTTACCCAGCCTGTGGCTCTTCTGCAAAGATTTTCCAGCATATTACTGTGTCCATGTGGGATTCGCCGCAACCCCTGGGGCTGGAAGCCACACACCAGGACGAGGGGTCCAGGAGAGGAGGGCAAGGACAGAGATGCCCCCGGAGGCCTGTCCCGGAGCCCAGAAGGTTGGAGAGGCTGCCTCACCCCGCCAGTCCTGGCTGGACGCTCACACACTTGCACACGCACACACAGGGGAGTTCGTGTGTCCTTGTCCCCTGCAGAATTTGCAGGCCCACTTGGGACCAGCTGGACTTTGCACATCTTTCCCACCTACAAAGGCAGCCTCTGAGGTTCTGGTGACATCTGGGTGTTTCCAAAGCCCATCCAGCCAGATGTTCTGCCGCACTGGCCTCACCTTCCCTGGACTTCCAGGGGTTCCAGGGACATCCTGCATGAACACATGGCCTTGCTGATCCTGGGGCCCAAATGTCCACCAAGGAAACTGAGGCACAAAGGGTGTGGGCCCAAGTCCAGCCCTGCACCCCCGTCCTCACCTCTCTGCATCTGCCGAATTGGCAGGGGGACCTGGCCCCGAGTGCCTCCTGGGCCTGACGTGCACTCGTGGAAGAAAGGGGAGGCCAGAGTGGCAGCAGGAGCAGCCAGGGCGACGGTGCTGGTGGCAGGCAGACCTGGGCCTTGCTCTCCCCCTGCCCCAGGCTTTGGCAATATGGAGCCGGCTCGCTCGGGTCCGGGTAGCCGTGGCATTCCCAAGGCCCCGCAGCACCAGCCGGGCAAGGAACCTGCCATGGTGAGCCTGTGTGAGCCTGCCGCTCACAGCCCAGTGCCCGGCTGAGGTAACGCGAAGGCAGAGCTCAGCCGGGACTGCAGACGGGGACGCCGGCACGTGGCCTCTCCATGTGGCTTGGACTTCCTCACAGCGTGGCTGTCCAGGGAGTCAGACTTTGTATGTGGCATCTCAGGACTCCAAGAGCGAGCAAATAATGTGGACACCTCATAGACTCTTATGGCCCCACCTGGGAAATCACACAGTGTCACCCCCACCATCCTTTAGTGGCTAAATTAGGCACAAGCCCACCCGTAAGCAAGGAGAGAGGACACAGACCTCACACCGTGATAAGCAGAGTGTCAGGAATTTACAACCGTGTTCAAAACCACCACAGGCTCAAATAGGGTAATCTGGTGCCCCCCGGGCCACATTTGGCAACGCCTGGAGACGTTTTTGGTTGTCACACTGGGTGGGGATGGAGGAGGGTTGCTACTGGCATCTAGAGGGCCGAGGCCGGGTGCTGTTGAATGTCCTACGGGGCACGGGACAGCCCCACAACAAAGAATCATCCAGCCATGGTGCTGCATGGAGAAGCCCTGGGACAGTGGCCGTGGACTTCCAGGCGTGACAGCTCTCTGGCCCGCAGCAGGCTTTCTGAGGTTGTCCCTGCGGCTGTGATGCAGTAGAGCTGTCCTGAGGAGCAGGAGGTCCCTGCCTGGCTGAGGACGGAAGCTCTTTGCGGGGAAGCAGTGGCCCAGCCCTGGGCAGGGAGACAGAGTCCTGGGCGCCATTCCCCTCCCCCGTAGTGGCCCTCATTTACTCGTCAGCAGCAGGGGCCAATCTCAGAGCTGGGGAACGACTCCAGGCCTTGGACCCCTGTCAGTGCCTGCATAGACCCGGCAGTACAACTTGCTTGACCTCAGGCTCTCAGTGTCCTCACCACGGGGACCATGTGGCCAGAGGAAGGCTGGCTTGTTGCCCGGGTGGTTTGGGTGTTCCCTGTTTCCCTCCTCTCTCTGCCCCCACCCCAGCCTGCCCCGGGTTTCCATTGAAATGCCAGCCAAACGGACAGCTACAAAGGCAGCCCCAGACCACGGGCTTCCGGGCCTTGCTCCGGGCAGCTGCTGGAGAGTCCCAGGCCAGGCGTACATTGTTCCATTTTTGGAATTCTTCGGGAGTGAGAGCAGCCTCGGCTGTCAACAGAGCTCTGTTCACAGAGGCCGCCCGGCAAAGGAGAGAGGGCGAGCTATTGTCTGGGGCTGGGCTGTGGGCCGCAGGAATGTGCTGGAATGCCGGGCCGCATGGCACAGCCCCAGAGCAGGGCCTTTGTGTGCAAACACCACCAGGCAACACGGCCATCCCATCAATAACAATGACCTCACTGCTGGGGGCTGGACTTGCCTGCAGACAGCAGGACTCTGTCGTGTGATGGGGGGGCCCTCCAGGAGGGAGACCATGGGGAAGCCACATCCTTCCCCGACGAGGGCACAGGCGGCAGCCCCCGCACAGGAGCCCCTGCCTCCGTAGGTGGTTGCTGTGACTGTTTTGGGCCAACTGACACCCCAGGGGGCCTGAAAGCCCCGCATCAGGCTGGGAAGCTCAATCCCAAAGGGCCCCGCGACAGGGCAATGCAGGTGCAGGCGGACGGCGGCCACCCCGGGCCTGCACGCCCACAGAGGGCAAGGCCAATCCATCCCATCCACCTGCGTCACTTCTGTGAACCGCGCTTTCTTCATCGGTAAAAATGGAACCACAGGACAGAAAGTCAGGTGATCGAAGTCAGCATCACAGTGACAAGTCAGGTTGACGTCAGGTACCCTTGACCAAGGATGACGAGAGCGGTGCTTCCCTCCGTGCTCTTCCTCCCAGGCCTGGTAACCCCCATCCAGTCATGAGATCAACGCCAGACAAACCCCTTCCAGGGGCCATTCTGCAAAATACCTGACAGTCCTCCTAAAACTGCCCAGGGCGTCAAAAACAAGCAAGGACTGAGAAACTGGCACAGCCAGGAAGAGCCCAAGGAGGAAGACGACTAAATGTCACGTGGATCCTGTGGGGCCTGGGACAGAAGATGGCACAGGATAGCAGGCGCTGGAGGGCGGCCAGCAGCGGGAGCGACTGGCCCCTCTGGTCCTCAATGCCCGCCCTGCAGAGGGGCTGACGCTTCCACCCCTGGCCACCCTCCAACGCCTGCTCCTCCTCCCCCCCAGCTCGGGGTAAGGTGTCCCATGTCCCTGCTCACCCGAACCTGGGCCAGGCGCCCCTCTTCTGGGCTCCACAGCACCTGGGCAGCCATCGCCTGCAGGGAAGTTTCACCCCTCCTGGTCTGTCTGGTCTGTCCCAGACTGGGAGCAAAGTGAGGCCAAGGCTGGGCCAGATCCCCCTTGGTGGCCCCAGGGTCTGACGCAGCCCGGCACACAGCAGGGGCTCAGCAAGTGCCTGGATGGAAAGAAAGGAGGAGGGAGGAGGAGAGAGGGGGACCAGACGCAAGGAGGGGCACACGGAAGGGTAGAAAGGCCCGTGGGAGAGTGAGTAGCTGGGGAACGGATGGCCCATGGACGGAGGGAGGGCGGATGGACGTGGGGAGGTGGATGCGTTTGCCGGGTCCGGGGCTGGGTGGAAGCTGTTCACTCCCCACTCGGGCTGTGTCCTGCCCCTTGACGAATGAGGTGATCTCCGGGGATCTCCCAAACCCGGGGCCCCGTGCGTACCCAAGTCAGTAAGCCGGGAGGGGATGGTTGCGAAGAACCGCTTGGCGCCCAAACGATGCTGTCGGCACTGGCGACTGGGATCACGCCAAAGCGGGACAGGCCACATTCCCGCGCCGCTGAAACCCCCTGCCAGTGCGGAAAGCACCGGATCCTGGGGATTTTTCTAGAGTGGATTTTGTTTTGCCAATGAGAAAGAACCACCGCCACAGACAGTGGTCAGAGGAGTATTTCCAAAGCCAAGACCACCGGAGGGTTCCCTCCGACCCCTTGGACCAGACGTGGAAACAGGGCTGGCCATCCCACTGCTTGTGAGAGCACGTGGCGTGGGGACCGTCTCACCTGGGGCTCCAGAGTCCAGCGCTGCCTGCCCCGCACAGCGCAGCCACCTGGGGAACCCCGGCTTCTGCACTCAGGGCCTCTGCGCTCACCCCACCCCCCCGCCACCCCACTGACCCTCCCTATCCCTGCATCCACACCTGTCCCCGTCACCGGCCTTCTCTTCTTGGCCGGGCCCCAGAGTCTGGGTGAGAGGGGGACTTTGTTCTGCCCCCGACCCCTGGTAACACGATAATCAGGAGCATGTACTGCAGTGGAGAAGTCCGGCTACAAACCAGCCTGTAACAGGGTCCTGGTTCCATACACCTGTATCCACGTGCATGGAAACAATGGCTGAAGGCCACAGACGGCAGATCTAACAGGCCCCACCTCTCCAACCTCCCTAACCTGGCCTCCAAGTCACCAGCTGGCCGCGTCGACCCGCACACTCCGCCCCGGCTGCAAATGTCTCCACCAGAGCCCACACCCAGCTAACCACTCACACCTGGCACCTGCGCCCACCCGTGTCTGCCTGCCGAGGTCGGCGCTTCACACGTCTGCAAATGCCTCTGCACGTAGAGTTACAACTACAGTCGTCCCTTGGAATCCAACGGGCCTTGGGTGCAGGACTCCAACAGACGCTGAAATCCTGGGGTGCTCAAATCTCTCGTACAACACGGTGCGTGTTTGCCTGTCACCTACACACATACCCTCTCTAGGTCACTCGCGATGCCTGACGCAATGTAAATGCTACGTCAACAGTTATTATGCTGTGCTGGTTTTTTATTTGTATCATTTTTATTGTTGTATTGTTATTTTTTTCTCAAATCTTTTTGATTCGAGGTTGATTGAATCTGTGAATGTAGAACCCATAGATCCAGGGAGCTGACTGTGTATAACTTAACTGATTTCATTAACTAGTACATAAACCAATGAGATCCAAGTGCAAAGCTGCAGTTATTAATTCTGTGAAAACAAAGCTTTACGCTTCAGGAAATATTGATACTGATAAGTTGCTTAAAAAAAGTTTCGACTTAGTAATGGGTGGGGCAGCTGGAAACAATTGTGGTGAACATTCATGTAATTCTAGAAAAATCCAGGATTTAGGTTGCGTCAGAGGGCCTCACGTCACCTTGAAGAACTGCATCTGAAGATGAGTGTGGTCCGTGGGAGGGAACGTGGAATCCAGGCAGCGACCACATCAAATGAAGGTGCAGTTGACCTTGGACATCACGGGTCTGCGCCGCGCGGGTCCACCGCCACGTGGATCTTCTTCCGCCTCTGCCACCCCCAAGACGGCAAGACCAGCCCTCCCCTGTCCCTCCTGCTCGCCTACTCGGCATAAAGATGATGAGGAGGAAGGCCTGCGTGATGATCCATTTCCGCTTAACGAGTAGTAAATGTATTTCTTCTTCCTCATCATTTCCTTCAAAACGTTTTCTGTTCCGCAGCTCACTTTCGTGTCAGAGGGCCGTTCTGACCCTGGGGTGCGGCCTTTCGAACGAATCCAGAGTCTACAGGACGATGAAGGGGTCTGTGCCGTGAGGTCCGGATTCGGTTGAGGAGCCACACTTGGGGGTCTGGAGGGCCACATATGCCTGGAGGCCGCAGGTCCCCACCCCAGGAATAGTATATAATACATGTAACATACAACATACATGTTAATGGACCACAGTAAGGTTTCCGGTCCACAGTAGGCTTCAGTAGTTAAGTTTTTGGGGAGTCAAAAGTCACGCATGGCTTTTTGATACACAGGGGCCAGCGCCCCTAAATCTCCATTGTTCAAGGGTCCGGTTGACCGTACATTTACACTGTCTGAGGTTAAAATAAGGTTAACCACGTGCATGTCTCACGCCGCTGCTCCCCTGCTCCAAATGGCTTGTTCCCCCCGCCGGCTTTCTGCCGCCCCGAGCGTCACAGGGGAGGCGGTTTCTTCTCCCCATGTCTGCCACGGCTCTTCTGGAGTTGCAGGTGATTTTCGCTTTCTTCTTTGTATTTTGTGTACTCTCCAAATGTTCTCCAGCAAGCATGCATCACTGTTATAATCTGAAAGTAAAGTTAATGCGTTTTTATTAATGACCTGTGTCAACACATCGGGAGAATTGCTGTGCTCGGTCGCCTTCCTCCAGGTCTGTGCCTTGTCCCTACCTGGAGAAGATCGTGGTTTCTCGACCACAGCCCTGTTGACATTTTGGGCCAAATCATTCCTTGTTGGGGAGTGGGGGAGCCACAAAAGCTGTTCTGGTACTGAAGGATTTTTTTGTCGGTTTTGAGACAGGGTCTTGCTCTGTTGCCCAGCTGGGGTAGGGTGCCCTGGCCTCCTCACTGTCCCCAGTCCTGTCTCCACCACACTGACTGTCAGACTGGGGGAATGTAAAATGCTTTCCATTATCTGAATGCACTGGCTTCACGGAGCCAAAGCCTGGATCATGAAAATAAGTGTGCATCTAAACTCCCTCTTCCAATTTGTACCGCTGCTGCCCCAGGAGGAGGGCCGTGGCTCTGTCTGCTCTGAGAAAGTTATTCCCAAGGTGGATGGAGTCTGGGGACAGCCATCTCCTCCCACAAGTCACAAAGGAACCAACAGGCCGTCAGCCCCTCGGATGTAAGTCTCTTCTTAGCAGCCTTTTCCATGTCTGCATTCGTGGAAAGACTTTGGCTTTTTCTGACCTGCACAAATCCAGCCACGATGAGTGAGCAGCAGGAGGTGAGGGTCTCCCCGGCCCCCTACCCACCTTCAGCCACGTGCCCTGGGTGAGGCCTGCCTGGGGACACTGACCCTTCCGCTTCCCACAAAGTGTCTGTTAGTCCCGACGGCCTGATTGGTCTGCCTGTCACTGGCCTCTCCAGCCGTATCCTGGGGATGTGGGGCGGCTACCAAGGAAGCCGTTCATGTCGGGGCCCCCATCATTTAGGATCCAGGGGAGGCCACAGATGAAGGTAAATGAAGGTGAATAAAGGTGGGACTCCTTCCCGTTGGAGTGCACGCAAGGTGACAAAGAGGGCAGCCCCCGGCACCCCGGGCCTGTACGCCAGGCTGAGTTCGGGCTCCCCTTGGCAGGAAGTCTTCACGCCCCAGGGTAACAAGATCGGCCACTAGGGGTGGGCAGAAATGTTTCACATTTATCCTTATTTTCTCAGGCCTTTTTTAAATAACGGCTTCATTGACCTTGACTACCATACAATTCATCCATTTGAAGTGTACAATTCAGTGGTTTTGAGTATATTCGAGAGTTGTGCAACCATCACCACTACCCAATTTTAGAACATTTTCATCACCCCCCAAGAAACCCCACACCCGTCAGCACCCACTCCGCATCCGTCTCCCCACTCCAGCCCCGGCAACCACGAGTCCACTTTCTGTCTCTGTGGATTTGCCTGTTCTGGACGTTTCGTAGTCGTGGCGTCATGCACTACGCATGGCCTTTTGTGCCTGGCTGCCTGCAGCTGGCACAACGTCAGGGCTCGTCCGTGTTGCGGCGAGTGTCGGCGCTTCCTCTCTGTCGTGGCCGAACAGCACCCTGGTAAGGCTACGCCGCAGCCAGCTTCTCCATCCTCCGTCTGATGGGTATTTGGGTTGTATCCGCTTTTGGCTACGATGCTGCTGTGAACATTCATGCACGAGTTTCTGCACAAATACACTTTTTCATTTTTCTTGGGCACATATCTCAGAGTGCACTTGCTGGGTCATATGTTAACTCTTATGTTTGACATTTTGAGGAACTACCAAACTGGTTTCCAAAGCAGTCGTCCCATTTTACGCCCCCACCAGCAACGAACGGAAATTCCAGTTTCTCTGTATCCTCACCAGCACCTGCTGTTGTATCTATCTTTTTTGTTTTGGTCTCAGTGGCTATGCAGTGGTGTCTCATTCCGCTCTTGATTTGCAGTTCTCTAGTGGCTGACAATGTCGAGCATCTTTTCACACACTGACTGACATGCATGTGTTTCCTTTGGAGAAATGTCTATTCAAGTTATTTGTACATTTTTAATTGGGTTGTCATTTATTGTTGACTTTAAGAGTTCATTTTATATTCTAGATCTATCTAGACCTTTGTCAGACATAAGATTTGCAAATACTTTCTCCCATTCCGTGGGGTGTCTTTTCACTTTCTTGAAAGTCTCCTTTGAAACACACAAGTGCTTAATTTTGACAAAGTCTAATTATCTATTTTTCTTGGGTTACTTGTGTTTTTTGGTGTTAAATCGAAGAATCCAAGGTCATGAAGACTTAAACCTAAGTTTTCTTCTAGGAGTTTTATAGTTTCTTTTCTTACATTGAGGTCTTTGATCTTTGAGTTAATTTTTGCATACAGTATGAGGTAGGGGTCCAAATTCATTCTTTCCCATGTGAATATCCAGTAGTTCCAGCATCATTTGTTCAAATGATTCTTTCCCCATTGAATAGCCTTGATACCCTTCTCAAAAATCAATTGGCCATACTCCGTAACATCTGGGGAATTGAAAAATAATCAATTGACCATGGGTTTGTATTTGAATTGCTCATTGCTAGTGTATAGAAATACAACTAGTCTTTGTATAGTGATCTTGTACCCTGCAACCATACTGACCTCGTTTATTAATTCTAACCATTTTTTTTAATGAATTTTTTAGGATTGTCCACATGTAAAATCGTCTGCAAGTAGAGATAGTTTTACTTCCTCCCTTCCAATCTTGATGTCTTTTATTTCTTTTTCTTGCCTAATTTCCCTGGCTAGAACCTGGCACAGCGTTAAATAGAAGTGGGTGGGAGTGGACATTCTTACCATGTTCCTGATCTTAGGGGGAAGCGTCGAGTCTTCCACTACGAAGTATGAAATTAGCTGTGGGGTCGTTTGGTTTGTCAATATCCTTTATCGGTTCGAGGAAGTACTCTTCTTATACCTTTCTACTGAGGTTTAATGTGCACACAGGGAAATTAACAAATCGTAAGTGTACAAACAGATCTTAAGCTCAATGACTCTCTATATGCCTGCACATTTCCCCACATCCACACAGAGTCCCTTCACCCCCTTCCCCAATAGGTTTGCAAAATTTAGCAAAAAAACCTAACAGGATGCTCAGTTACATTTACATTTAGAATAAAGAAATTTTTAGTGTATGTCCCAGGAAATATTTCAGACACAACTTAGGACTTACTTACGCAAAAGATTATTCATCATTTATCTGAAATTCAAATTGTAACTAGGTGTCTGGTTTGGCCACATTATCACTGATGCATTTTCCCCGTCCCTGGACCTCATATAGGTGAAATCATAGAACATGAACTTTGTTTCTTATCCTAATGCTTTTGAAATCCATCCCTATGATTGCACCTGTCATAATTTTTTTTACATTGCCAAAGAGTATTCCTTTATCCCACAGTCTACATCTGTTTTCCTGTTGACACTTGAGTTGTTTTTAGTTTGGAACTACTGTAAATAAAGCTTCCACGTGTGTTCTGGTGGGTGTCTTTCTTATACACATTTGCACATCTTTCTCTTGGATCAATACTTAGGAGTGGAATTGCTGGGTCATAGGACATATGTTAGCTCCACTGGTAGCTAATTTCTCTTCTGCATATCTGTATAAAATACACAGCCTTCCTCCCCCCTCCCTCCATACACACAATGGTAACTATGTAAGGTGATGGATGTGCTAATTAATTCAATCATGGGAATTGTTTACCAATGTGTACATCCATCAAATCACACGTTGTACACCTTGACTATACTCAATTGTAGTTTTGTCAGTTATTCCTCAATAAAGCTGAGGGGGAAACGGGTAAAGTAAAATTGATTACTACCTGTCCAGAGGAAAAGCAATGAGGTAATACTTTGAAAAAAAAAAAAGGTAAAATACATTAGCACATCAGTATGTGGATAGAAACTGTGAATATATACATATATTGGGAGCATACGGTCAGATATTTCCTGATGGGAGATGTGACGTAGAGAGTTGAGGACTTCTGCAGGGGGGAACCATTGGGGACTTGGGGGCAGGAGGGGACAGTGATCAGAAACAGTCTTTAGGAATGAAACCTAAAGTGTATCGGTGGGGGGTGCGGAGCCCATAGGAACAATGCTGCCAGATGACGTGCAACACACCAAATAAACAACAAACAGTTTTTTAATATAAGTATATGTCAATATGGCTCCAGAATTGCATAAGACATATTGACATTAAAATATTATTCATTGTCTATCTGAAATTTAAATGAATTCTTGAGAGCTTGTTTGGAGGTTCTAGCAGGCAAGCGCAGCTACTCCTATACCCTTGATTGAAGAACGGTCCTCCTCTACCCGGGAAAGTCATCCTCTCCCGCTGAGCATGCACATGGAGGGGGGAGGGAGGAAGGGGACACCTGCCTAGCCAGCCAGATCAGCTGAATCAACCCTGGTGATCCATGGGGTGACAGATGTTGCAGCCATGTGGTCCTCACATCCAGAAATTTAAATGAATTCTTTAATTTATTTTTTATTGATACATAACAATTGTACATATTTGTGGGGTACACTGTGACATTTTGATACATGCATACAATACGTAATGATCAAATCAGGGCATTTAGGATATCTGTCACCTCAAAAATTGATCACTTCTTTGTGTGGGGAGCATTTCAACTCTTCTAACTATTTTGAAATATACAACAAATTACTGTTAACTAAAGTCACCCACCTGTGCTATCAAACGCTAGAACTTACTTTGTCTATTTAGCTGTGTGTTTGCACACATTAACCAGCCTCTATTCATCCCCTGCTCAGGCCCTGGTAATCATCACTGTACTCTGCCCTTCTGTGAGATCAAGTCCTTTTGCTCTCACAGGTGAGCACGAATATGTGAGAACACACAGTATTTGTCTTTCCGTGCCGTTTATTTCACTTAACGTAGTGACCTCCAGTCCCATCCATGTTGCTTCAAATGACAGGATTTCATTCTTTTTTATGGCTAAATACTATCCATGGTATATATGCGCCACATTATCTTTATCCATCATCCATGGATGGACACTCTGGTTGATTCCATATCTTAGCTATTGTGAATAGCACCACAATAAACATGGGGGTACAAGTATCCCTTTGATATACTGATTTTCTGTCCTTTGGATAAATATCCAGTAGTGGGATTGTTGGATTGCATGGCAGTTCTATTTTTAGTTTTTTGAGAAATCTCCATATTACTCTCCGTAATGGCTGTACTAATTTACATTTCCACCAACAGTGCATGAGATTCCCTTTCCTCTGCCTCCTCACCAGTGTTTGTTATGTTTTGTCTTTTTGATCATAGCCGTTCTAACTGGGGCGAGACAGTATCTCACTGTGGATTTGATTTGCATTTCCCTGATGAGTAGGGATGCTGAACATTTTTGCATATACCTATTGGCTTTTAGTATGTCTTCTTTGGAGAAATGTCTATTCAGATCCTCTGTCCATTTCTTAAAGGAATTATTTGGCTTTTTGCTGTTGAGTTACTTGGGTTCCTTGTATATTCTTGTATATTAGTCCCTTTTTGGGTGAATAGTTTACAAACATTGTCTCTTTATTCTGTTTATTGTTTCCTTTGCTGCGCAGAAGCTTTCATTTAATATAGTCTCATTTGTTTGTTTTTGTTTCATTGCCTGTGCTTTCAAAGTCTTATCCGTAAAATTTTTACCCAAACCAAAGTCCTAAAGTGTTTCCCCTGTTTTCTTCTAGTAATTCTATAGTTTCAGGTCTTACAATTTAAGTCTTTAATCCATTTTGAGTTGATTTTTGTATATGGTGAAAGACAGGGGTCCACTTTCATTCTTCTACATGTGAATATCCAGTTTTCCCAGCACCATTTATTGAAGAGAGTGTCCTTTCCCAACTGTAAGTTCTTGGAGGCTTTGTTCAAAATCAGTTGGCTATACATAGCTGGATTTATTTCTGGATTCTCTATTCTGTCCCATTGGTCTGTGTGTCTGTTTCTATGCCAGAACCATGCTGTTTGGGTTGCTATAGCTTTGTAGTGTATTTTGAAATCAGGTAGGGTGATGCCTCTAGCTTTGTTCTTTTTGCTTAGTTTTGCTTTGACTATTTAGTGGTTCCATAAAAATTTTAGAATTATTTTTTTCTATTTCTGTGAAGAATGTCATTGGTATTTTGATAGAGAATGCATTGAATCTATAGATTGCTTCAGGTAGTATGGTCATTTTAACAATACTAATTGTTCCCATCCATGAGCATAAGATGTCTTTACATTTGTTGCCCTCTTCAATTTCTTTCATCAGTGTTTCAAAATTTTTATTATAGAGGTCTTTTGCCTCCTTGGTTAAATTTATTTCTATGGGGTTTTTTTGTAGCTAATATAAATGGAATTTCTTTCTTGATTTCTTTTTTGGCTAGTTCATTATTGGTATAGAAACAATGTTAATTTTTGTAAGTTGATTTTTGTATCCTGTAACTTTACTGAATTTGTTTACCAGTTCTAAGAGTTTTTGGGTGAAGTCTTTAGGTTTTTCTAGATATAAGATCATGTCATCTGCAAAGAGGGATAGTTTGACTTGCTCTTCTCTAATTTGAATGCCTTTTCTTTCTTTCTCTTACCTGATTGCTCTGGCTAGGACTCCCAAAGCTATGTTGGATGAATGGTGACTTGGGCATCTTTGCCTTGTTACAGTTCTTAAAGGAAAGGCTTTCAGCTTTTCCCCATTCAGTACGATGTTAGCTGTGGGCTTGTCATACATGGCCTTTGTTATATTGGGGTATGTTCCTTCTATGCCTAATTTGTTGAGAGTTTTTAATCATGAAGGGATGTCGAATTTTATCAAATGCTTTTTCTGTGTTTGAGATGATCACACGGTTTTTGTGCTCCATTCTGTTGATGTGATATATCACATCTGTTGATTTGCATATGTTGAACTATCCTTGCATCCCCTCAAATCCCGCTTGATCATGATGTATTATCTTCTTGATGTGCTGTGGGATTCAATTTGTGAGTTTTTTTTGAGGATTTTTGCATCTATGTTCATCAGGGATATTAGCCTGTAGTTTTCTTTTTTTGTTATATCCTTGTCTGGTTTTGGTATCAGGTAATGGCAGCCTCATAGAATGAATTAGGAAGAATTCCCTCCTCTTCAATTTTTTAGAATAGTTTGAGAAGAAATGGTATTAGTTCTTCTATGTAAGTTCGGTAGGAAAGCCATCTGGCCCTGGGCTTTTCTTTCTTGGGAGACCTTTTATTACCCACTCAATCTCATTACCCATTATTGATCTGTTCAGGTTTTCTGTTTCAATTTTGGTAGTTTGTATGTGTCTGAGAATTTACCCATTTCCTTTAGGTTTTCCAGTTTGTTGGTGTATAATCATTCGTAATAGTCTCTAGTGAGACTATATTTCTGTGGGTTCAGCTGTAATGTCACCTTTTCCATTTCTGATTTTATTTATTTGGGTCTTATTCTTTCCCCTTGGTTAGTTTAGTTAGTCATTTATGAATTTTATCTTTTCATAAAACCAACTTCTAGTTTCATTGATCCTTTGGATGTTTCTTAGTCTCTGTTTTATTTAGTTCTGCTCTAATCTTTATTCTTTCTGTCCTTCTATTAATTTTGGGTTCGGTTTGTTCTGGCTTTTCCAGTTCCTTGAGGTGCATCATTAGGTTGTTTATTTGAAATCTCTCTGCTTTTTCGAGGTAGCCATTTGCTGCTACACACGTCTCTCTTCAGACTGCTTTTTCTGTATTCCATAGGTTTTGACACGTTGTGTTTCCATTTTCATCTGTTTCAAGAAATGTTTTGATTTCCTTCTTAATTTCTTCATTGGCCCATTGATGGCTCAGGAGCATGTTGTTTTGAAATTTGAATGAATTTAAATAAAATTTAATTTAATAAAATTTAAATGAATTTAAATGAAATTTAAATTTAACTGGTCATTCCATATTTCTCTGTGCTAAAGCCAGCAAGTCTACACACATGTGCTCACAGAGTACAGGAAGGAATGGTCATCACAGCACAGGTGACCAAGGACTCGTCCTGAGCAGCCACCCTCCCCCACTGGGCACCTGTCCCTGGGTCCATGATGGAGGAGCCCTTGCCTTCTCAGACCAGTGCCGCTCTCATGAGCCAGAGCGTTCGGGATCCACCAGGACCATGGGGTGATGGGGGTGCCTTTCAAGGTTCCCATCACATGTGCCCCCTGGATTGGATTCTTAAGCGTGTCTGCCCTGTGGAGCCCACTGCACGGCTCGCATGCCTCAGCCAGCAGCGGGAAGGAGCGATGCTCCAGCTATGGTGAGAGCCCAGCGGGTGCACACTCTCAACAGCTATGGCTGTGGCTTTGGCTGGACAGTCAAAATTGGGGTGTGTTTAATCCACCCGGTGGACTCTCAGGTACCCCAATGGTTCCAGAAGCTGGTGCTGCCCTCCATGCACGCAGGGCTGGGAGACCCCTGGCTGTGGTTGCCATGAGGCAACCCAGCCTGATGACAGCGCCAACAAAAAGAGGCAGAGCAAGAAAACTACTGAACTGTGAAGGCAGAGTCCCATCAAACTGCACCTGAAGCCCACCTGCCACCACTTTCCAGGTGAATGAGTCACTTTGGGTTGAGTTTTTCTGCCTCCTGCACCAAAAGAGCCCAAACTGATGGGGAACCCCAAGATAGGTCTGCCACCAGCAGGGCAGCCCTATGTCTGATTGGAAACTCTTTTTCTTCTGGGCCTTCCAGATGGTCTGAATCAATCAATGGATGCCTTTTAGGTGGTTTTCCACCTAGGAACCCGTAAACCAGGGCCTAGGAAGAAGCATGGACTTGTCCAAGGTCATTTAGCTCATTAGTGCCAAATCCAGGACCAGAACACAGGCCTTTTGGCCCCCAGGCCGCATGGCATTCCTGAACAGAGATTCCACCAGCCGGCCTGCCCCCCTGGCCAATTGAAGGAGCTGCTAAATTGATACTTTGCAAAACATGCATTTTTCCAATTGCAGAGGGTCGCTGTGACTTTGAAGCAGCGTGCAGCCTTCCCTGATGTGGTGGAGGACGGAGGTGGCTGGCCCGGCATGGAGCGGGATCTTAGGAAAAGCTCTGCAGAAGCCCCGGGGCACCCACATGCTGGAAGGAGATCAGAGAGCAGCCTCTCTCCCAAGGCCACAGGCAGCCAGCTCCCCACTTAAAAAGAACCCGGTATCAATTTCACTTTTTTTTCCCTCTTGGTGCCTCCTTAATGAGATGATGTTAGAGTTGAAAATAAATAGATGAGTGGCTGGGTAAATAGATAAATAGATAAATAAAGCATGGGTTTCTTCCAGGAACGCGGCTCTCTCTCTCCCGGGGGCTGGAGGAGGCGTGGGTCTCGCATGACGCCTGCCGAGCTTGCTGCGGCGCTGGGGAGGGGCCGTGAGAACACAGCTACCGGCCACCGTTCCTCGCCCTGTGCTTTGCCCACTGTCTCTCTTTAGCCTTCTCAGCGACTCCTAAAAGAGGCAGCCATCGTCACGTTCAGATAAAGCAAGAGACTGAAAGGCGACATGATCGGCAGAAGGTCACAGCTACCAAGTGAGATGTGAAATCAGGCCTGCAGACCCACATCGCTCCCCAAGGAGCTTACAGTCCACTCGGGACAAAGGGCTCGCTCAGGAAATGACAGCAAAAAATCCAAGGTGCAGAATTCTCACGCCTCTCAGTTGTGATTGTGATGGAGAGCTGGGGGTCCGCCGTCACCCGGGGTCCTTGGAGGAGGGACCCTCTCGGTGCCAAGAAGCACAGGCAGAGAGACGCCCCGGAGGGCCACGGCTGGGACCTGCCCTCTGCCATCACACCCCGCCGCCCCATCCCCAGGCTGGCCTCCAAGTCCTCTCCTCACGAAGGAGGCGGGGGCTGTTCCTGAGTGTCCCGCCACCACTCACTCAGTGTCACGGCTGGTGGTCCGAGGTGGGCAGGGGTGGTTGCGTAGGCGGCTAGAACATGTCCCTGCACCCACAGTGGTTGGCACACAGCACTCCCCGGGGTAACTAAACTGTTAGCACCTGGCTTGGAGCAGTGGGGACTCCAGGACCCACTTCAGGGGTCTGGTTGACTGTGCCCGTCTATTAAAATAAATTTTGAAACTCACCTTTGTGAACAAAATTTCTCTGAAAAGGAACTTGAAAAAAAGAGACTTTATTTCAGTGAATAGTTTGCAAACCTTACACAGCCTTACGCAGCCCTCCATTGGGTGCAAACTGAAGGTGCAGTCCAGAGAACAGACAGGGTTTGGGATTTTATAGCACAAGTTCCCTCCCGGGTTCCCAATCAGGTTCGTTTATGCAAATGAAGAGGTGAAGCTTGCGTAACTCTGATTGGTTGACATAGCTGAGTTCTGACCGGTCAACAGAGCTGAGCCCTGATTGGTCAATACGGCTGAGCTCTGATTGGTTGGTTCAGGCGAGCTCTGAAAGTCCCCAAGTCAAACAGGGGTGTGTGGGTTTGGGGGAAGTCAAAATAAGTGTATGTCCTCTAGTTAGCAAATGGACGCTTGGCTCGACCTTAAATCAGACCCGGTTAGCCACCTTGAAGCATTGGCTCTTTCAGGCTCACTTTTGTTCACACCTTTGCTTAGACTAAAATCTAAGGGCCCAGCTGGAGTCCGCGGGGGCCTCAGTGGCTCGGCCTCCGGGAACCTCCCGCCCTGCCCCACTCCGGCCTCGGCTCCCTGCTGCTCCTCAGCAATGCCCGGCACAATTCCACCCAGGACTCTTGCTCCCGCATTCCTGCTGCCGGAACAGCCTCCTCCCCACGCCCCTCGGGTGTCTGTTCACCTGGTTGGGGGGTCCCCGCCGCCCTGTACCAAAGGGCAGCGCCAGTTCCGCCTGCGGCACTCCCTATTCCTCCTGCCCGTATTCCCAACTCCTCTCCCCAGACTTAGGTTACCTGCTTGCTGGCTTGCCCCATAGTAGCCTCTGTCCAACTAGTGGGTTAGCCCCGTTCAAGCCACACCTAGAACAGTGTCTGTCTCATACGAGGCACGCTGTGATGTTGCGCTGAATGAATGAAGGAAGGAACGAAGGAACGCTTGTGTCGACCTGCCTTTTCTGATCCCTGCCACTGGCACAGCTCTGTGCTGCAGGGTGTTGGGCAGCCGGGCTTGAGTGAGACAGGCCCCTGTCCTCCACAGCTGCTGAGGATGAGTGGGACTGGGCCGGGAGGGGCAGAGAGGAAGATCTGTGGGCTGGTGAGCCCCAGGGGCATGGAGAGAGGAGAGCAGAGTGTCCTGAGCACATGCCACAGGGAGGGCAGAGGCCTGGAGCACATGCCAGGATAAGGCTGGGACCAGAGAGCTTAGGGAGGACCAGGACCAGAGTGAGGTCTCTGCATCTTCGAGCAAAGAGGAGATTCTGGACATCCGCCGGGCCCTAGAGGTTTGTTCAGGTGTGTGCTGGTCACGTGGCCTCTGCATGTTTATTTGATGGTCAGGAGCCCAAACCTGCTTGAGGAGAAGACTCAGGATGCTACTGTGTCCCTCTTAATTCAGAAACACCCCCTGATATTTCTGTTATGGGTGATGTTAATTTCCTTCCTGGTAGTTTTCTGTATTTTCCAAGTTCTCCAGAAAATTGTAATGAGGGGGAAAAAAAAAAACCAATAATTGCTGTCAAATGTTTTTAAAATAAAAATAAGACAAAGGAATGGTCACTTGTGTTCATTGAAAGGACGGCCTTGTTAATAAAGTAGTTAATGGAGAAAGATAAACTATCTGATAGAAAGAATAAACTCATAACACATAATTGTCCCTCTGAAGGGAAAGATCACAACACAATTGTCCTTTTGTTTGATCACATACTTGTGGCTTAAATTGTTTTGAGAGTTTTTTTAACAGTCTTGAAAAGTCCTGAACAGACAGCTGGGGTGTGAGCTGTCCGTCTCGGCTCCTGCCAGACCACCCTTTAAAGACCCTGATCTCCAAGATTGAGGTGGGGACAATAAAAAAAAAAAAGGATCCTGATAAGCCGGCCTTACAGAGAAGAAAAGAAAAAATAAATAAATAAAAAGCAGACATAGCTGCTTCAGTCTCCTGTTATCAGCTTACGACATTAACTGTTTCTTCACCTTTGTTCCCTGTAAAAACTCCCAGCCTCTTCTGCTGGGAGCCCGGCACTTCCATTTCTTCCTTCGTGAGCCATGGCCACTGCCTCCTTTTCTCTCTCTTTCTCTCCCTCTCTCTCTCTTGCTTTCTAAGACAGCAGAATAAATTTTTACATCTTTATATCCTAGTCTTTGTGTGCGAAATCTTTCTCCACCCGTGCAACAAGCTCCTCAGGGGTTGCCCACCCCTAAGTTAATAAATCCACATCATGGAATATCACGCAGGCTTTCAAGTTATATTTATGAAGTGGTTTTAATGCCATGGAAAATACTTTGTAAGTGGGAAAAAATTTGGATACTGAATTCTATGCTTCTAGGGACGTAAAAGTGTGTATACATGTACACACACACATGAGTGTGCACACAGGTGTGCACATACACACACATGTACGTAACACCCAACCAACATCTGGGAGGAAAGATGCTAACAGGTAGTGGCGATCTCTGGGTAGTGACATTATGCATATTTTTCCTTTTTAAAATAGTTTTCTATATTTTTCATGTTTCTCATACTTATTTTAAATTTTATAACCAGAAAACATTTTTATTTTAAATATTGGTTGAAGTGTAGCTATCAGAAAGAAAAGCATCCATCAGTGTGTCTTCTTCAAGCCCAACCCACTGGAGAGCCGCTGCACAGGACACGCCCATATATAGCATTTGACCCAATAATCCCATCCCTAAGAAAACGCCCTAAGGACGTAATTCAACAGAAAATGAAAATCACGCAGTATGTTGCAGAACTATTGATAGTGGGGGCGGAGAATGGAACCAACCTAAGGTCTGACAGCCGAGTACTATTCGGAGAAGTTTCCGCGTGTTCACAAATGTGGCTGTCACAAGGCACTGCGAGGAAGAGGATCTAAAACATGAAAGATACTTTGTGTTAAAAGTGAGGTAGATACAGGAAAAGGGTGTGGCTGGGCCCTGAAGCCCAAGCTACGCCAGCACAGGAGAGCGTGGCCCAGGTTGTCGAGCCTGAGCCCCGAGAGGTCCCCAGCCTGCTCAAGGCCCAGAGAGGACAGCAGTGAACACGGGGCCTTTGCCCTCGTGGAGTTTATATTCCACTGGGGGTCAGGAAGGTAGACAGACAGCAAATAAATACATAATAAGTCAGAAGGTGGAAAAGGTGCCGAGGGGAAACTGAGGCAGGGTGAGGCTGAGTGGAAGAGATGGCCGTGTGCCTCCTGCTTCCTGGGGCTGCCATGGCCCGCATCTCCCAGCCTGTCTGCAGCTACCTGCAGTCACAGCTATGTCCTGGCCAACAGAATAGAGATACAATGACGTGCCTCATGTCCAGGCCTGGCTCATGAACAGCTCCCGTGTGCGGTTCTCCGTCTCCTGCTACTCGCTGGCCGGCGTAGGGAGCCAGGCAGGACTCCAGGACCTTGGGTGGTAGAGCCGCAAGATGGAAGATACCTGTGGCCCCGAATCTCTGCTTGGAATCGAGCCACTCCTTTCCAAGGGGACTATTTGGTGCCACAGCTGACAGAGGGGGACAGTTGCAGGGCTCAGTTGGGGGCTTGCATTTGATAGAGGGTTCCGGGAAGGCCTTGCTGCCGGTGGAATCTGAGTAGAGATTGGGAGGAAACAGAGCTAAGCTGGGGGCCACCTGCAGGGAACCACCCAGACGAGGAAAGAGGAAGTCTGGGGCAAGCACGCGGGAGGGTCCAGGAGAATGAGGGGCCCGGGTGGCTGGAGCAGCAGCACAAGGGCCGGGTGGTACGAGGGGAGGTCACACAGGAGCGACAGCCAGAGACCCAGGGCCTGGCAGGCATGTTGGGGACCTCAGTGCAGACTCTGGGTGGGACGGAAGCCATCGCCAAGGAGTTAGTGACCAAACTGACATTCTAAAGGAGTCCTGCAGAATCGCTCTTCGTAGCTGAGAACGGACTGAGTGCCGCAAGGGCAGACACAGCCGGGGACAGTCTGAGAGAGACGGTGGCAGGGGCGGGTGGAGGAGTGGCCTGCACGGTGAGAGGAGGAGCGTCCAGGTCATGCTCCGGCTGGAGCAGGGTTAGCGGGGGCAGGGCCACCATGTCTCCAGTAGGAGAGGTGGGGAAAAGGTGAGATGAGCCCTTCTGACCAGGAAGGACAGCACCGTGGCTTCAGGCATGTGACACTGTCAGCTGCCAGGGCTGGATGGGCTCTAGGTGGTTGAGTCTCAGAATCTAGAGTCAAGAGGGACATTGGGGCTGGAAATAAAAATTTGGAGCCCTCAGTGGACAGCAGGTGTTTGAAACAGGGGCGAAGGCCTGACCTGGGGAGAAGGGACGAGCCCCGAGAGCCGTGTCTGAGGCACCCTGCTGCTTCTAGCTCTGGAGTTAGGAAGCCCCCAGCACAGTCTCCAAAGGAGGGCACAGGGAGGTGGGAGGAGTGAGGAGGCCAGAATGGCCCACAGGCAAAACGAGGCCTCAGACTGCCCCTCGGGTCTGGTGACACGAAGGCCCCAGGGACGCAGCTACTTGCAGTGGGCTGCAGAGACAGCGGGGGCTGAGAAGCGCTGTCGCAAAGGGGAACAGAGATGCAGCAGGCAGCAGTGGCCGGAAGGAGAAGTGGGGTCCGGGGAGGTTTCGCTTGTTTCTTAGGGTGAGGTCATGTTTATAAGCTGATGGGACTAGCCCAGAAGAGAGGTGACACTGGGGCCGAGGGGAGACTGCGCCGTGATGGCCTCGCTGGCAATGGCCTGGGCCCGCGCAGGGGGGTTCCCTGAGCCAGGGAAAGGTGGGACACAGAGTTCGGGGCACAGGTCAGGGCCGGAGGCTCGCAGTGGGCAGAGAAGGTGGGAAAACCCTAGTCAAGGAGAGTGGATGCCTGGCACCAAGGTCAGCTGGCTGGTCAGGGGCCAGGACTTTTGGGTGCCACGGTCAGCGCAGCTGTGCTCCCCCAGCCACACCCATGCCGGGGGCAGAGGCCACTCCAAGGGCACCGAGGGGTGTACAGAGGACGATCCCAGTGCAGAGGTGAGAGGTGAGGGGTGAAGGTCGAGGGGCAGTGGCCATGGGGTGGGAGGAAGAGGTGAGGGGGTTACGAGCATTGAGGTGCCGGAGGAGATGCTCAGTGTCGAGATGGGAGAATGGAGCAACACAGGGGAGAAGGGAGGGAGGGGAAGCCAGGCCCACCCGCAGGGTATGCCAGGGCTGGGCAGGGGTGTTGCTGGGCGGGGGATGAATCCAGGGCTAAAACTGTCCCAGGAGTGAGGGACGACCTCACTGTCTGGGCTTTGTAAATCACCCAAGAGCAGAAGGAGGGGTCTTTCGGCCCCAGGTCAGAGCTGGGGGTGTTGGGTAGCAGGGCGGTAGAACGTTCTGGAAGGAGAGTGAGAAGCATGCAGGACACCCCGGGCCCATGGCGGGGGCTGCGGGAGAGGAAACGGCAACTCGGCTGGAGCTGCAGGGACAGGCAGATCCAGGCAGAGTTAGACGGTGCAGAGACATCCTGGAGATGAGAAGGTGGCACCTGATGTCCCCGAGTTTGCTCTGCCCACTCTGCATCCACCCGCAGCGGCAGCCTTCTCTGCTCCTTGGCCCGGGGGTTTCTCCGGCTCGGCATGTGCACTCTCAGCAGCAAGTGGTGGTGTTCCCGCCTCCGCACCCTCCAGGGACACGTGTGAAGCGCCTTCTGCATGGCTCCCGGAGTCCCCAGTGGAATGACGCTCCAGGTCTCTGCTGGGGGGTCCCTGCTCATCAAAGCCCACATGGCAGGCTTTTCCCTCCTGTCACACCTGGGCTTCCTGGGATCCGCTCCTGAACCAACTACCTGCCCCCGAGTCCTTATCTCAGGTCGGCCTCGCCAGGAACCCAGAACAAGCCCAGGGATCCGGCCGATGCCTTTGGTGAGTCCCGAAGTCCACCGCTGCGGGCGGCAGGAGAGGATGAGGGTGGAGAGGGCCGGAAAGAGAAAGGTGCCAGCAGCCTGGGCGGCAGGTGAGCACCCAGCACACGAGGGACAATGTGGCAGGGAGGGCGGGGCTCCTCCTACAGCTGCGGTCTTTCCAGAAGTGCAGGGGCGCCCTCCTCATGCCCCCCAATGGTGGTGCCGGGCCTTCAGGGTGCACGCTGAGCTCCTGTGTCCAAACTGCGAAGAAGACAGAGACGGTGGAGTCTCACCCCAATGGGACAAAGGGTAAGTCTTTCGTTTCCTATTTTGAGGGGTCCTCGTTCATTTCTTACTTTTTTAAAAACCCATTTTTAAAACCCAGTCTTATCGTATGCACGGCCAGCAGTCTCACTCCTTGGTATTTGCCCAAAGGAGTAGAAAACCTGCATCCACACATGAGCTTGCACGTGGAGGTTCGGCTTTATTCACAATCGCCGAAACGTGGAAGCAGCCAGGTGCCCTTGCGGAGGCGAATGGACACACTGGCACATCGACAGTGGGATATCATCAGTGCCAAAGCGAAATGAGCTGTCGAGCCACATAAAGACGCAACGGAACTTAAAAGCGAATTGCCGAGTGCAGGGAGCCAATCTGAGAAGGCCGCATACCGTACGGTTCAACCCCACAGCATCGCGGAGGAGACGAACCTACGGAGACAGGAAAAGGCTCGGGGGCTGCACCGGGCCTGGAGCGGGGAGGATGGATGGGCAGAGCACAGAGGGTCTTTACGGCAGTGACACTGCACAGTGTGCTACCGTAACAGTGGGTACGGGATGTCATACATTCGGCAAAGCCGTAGCATTTACAATACAGAGTTAGCGAGAACAGCAGTGTAGACGATGGACTCAGTTAATCACAATGTACCAGTATTGGCATCAGTGTAACCGATGTGCCACACAGAGGCAGGGGGCAATAACAGGGAAATGCTGCGGGAGGGGGTACGCGGGAACTCTCTGTACTTTCTGCTGGATATTTCTGCAAACTTAAAACTGCTCTAAAAAAATAAAGTCTCTTAATTAAAACAGCAAAAAAGCGGTACCACCTGACCCTCACAACCCACACTGTCCTTGGGGACTGCAGCTGGCACTGAACTCTGCATACCCTTCCGCTTGGTCAGAACTCCCCACCCGCACCCTACGCACCTCCACTTAGTACCTTCTGGCAGCTCTAGGACCAGGAGGAACAACAGAAGGGCTTGGGCCAGCTCACTGCCTTCCCCACTGGTTGGGGGCAGGAGGACCGTGGTAGCATCTGTCGGCCTATTTTGGGTCCAGAAGTCAGTGGCCCAAAAATGTGACGCTACGGCCCCACCTAGGCTGCGCCCATCGAAGGGGATCCCGACCCACCGTCTGTCTCCGGGCCACGGCCGGGCAATCCCGTCCCATCTCCGAGCCCGCAAACCTCCATCCCGCCAGGTGCAAGAATAAGACCAAAAGCCTCACCACACAGTGTTCTTGCCCTCTCCCCCGGAGTGGGAACAAAGCCTCCCCTTCCCGGGCTCTTTCTGAGACCAAGTCACATTCCCATGGGACCCATGGCCACGGCCCGGCCTCCCTGTCCAAGGGACTCGCCACTGTGCTGTCAGCCACCAGAGACTTTGTGGAGGTTCATCAGAGGCGCTCGGGTCACCCACGGGGAGTTCTCCAGGCCCCGTCAGTGCGCCCGGCCTCGCCCAATCCGTGACCCAGCAGGCATCACAGGCTGCTTCCTGGGGCCCTGGGTGCAGCCTTGGTGCCCCGGGGATACCTGCAGGAAGGAGGAGGCCACATGGGAGGGACACCGGGACCCCTTCCCTTTATAACTCTTAGCTGGGAGATCTCAGAGGATTTCTTTGAAAGATGACTCCGGCTACGACACATATGAACCTTGAGGACGTTATGCTGAGTGGAAGACGCCAGTCACAAAGTGACACACACTCGAGGATCCCACTTACACGGGGTCCCTAGAGTAGCCAGATCCACAGAGCCAGAGAGTAGGATGGGGGTGCCAGGCTGGGGGAGGGGAGGGGGAGTTAGTGTTTAAGGGGGACAGAGATTCAGTTGGGGAAGATGGGAAAGTTCTGGAGACGGATAGTGGCAAAGGTCGCACAGCACCGTGAATGTGCTTAACGCCCCTGAACCGTACACTTAAAAAGGGTTGAAACAGTAAAGTTTCACTACAATAAGAAATTAAATAAAATGCCACCCACCCCAAACTCTAGAGCAGGAAATGATCCTTCTTTCCTTTGAATTGTAGATAAGAGAGTTGCTGCCAAAGCACTCCGTAAGGCCTCTTCTTCCGAGTTTTAGGTAAGAATTCATTGAAGTATTTGGAAAATAAAAAATGAAAATTCAAAAATTTAAACATGACTCCACTAATAAAATGTATTTTTTAAAGAGTATGAAAATCACTACTCTGCTTCACCCTCCTCTTCAGACATGAGAACGTTCCAGACTGTGATGAATCTGCTCGTGGCATCCCGTGGTCCCTCAGCGCCCGTGAGAAAGGTCCCACACCCTTCCATGGCACCCTGGCCTCACCTCTGGGGCTCCAGCCACTCCAAACTGCTTCTGTGCTGGTCCTGCCCGGTGTCCCCTTCCTCACTCTGGCCACATCCATCCTCGGGGACCCCAGTTCTTCCTCCAGAAGCTCCTCCCTGCCCTCCCTCCTGCGGCCTGAGCTGCCCGCAGCGCCCATTCTCCGCTGGCAGCCCCCGGACTCTTGTGAGATGCTAAATTGGACCCTGTCCTGCCTCTGCTCCAAACCCTCTGTGATGGACTAAATCATGTCTCCCCAGTTTTCCTAGGTTGATGTCCCAACTCCCAGTTGGTAGCATTTGGAAGTGGGGAGTTTGGGAGATGATTAGGGTCAGATGAGGTCATGAGGGTGGGGCCCTCATGCTGAGATTAGTGCCCTCATGAGAAGGAACACCAGAGAGCTTGTCCTTACTCTCCCCCTCCTCCCCCACCAGGTGAAGTTACAGCCAGAAGGTGGCCGTCTGCAAGCCAGGAAGAGAGCCCTCACCAGGAATTGAAGTTAGATGCCCGTTGTTTAAACCTCCCAGTCTGTGGTATTTTGTTGTGGCAGCCCAAGCTGACTAAGGCACCCTCAAGGGTCAGTTATACATGAAATGAAATTTAAAAATCTCCCCCAGCCTGGCATGATGTGGCCCGGCCTCCCTCACTGACCGCTCCCCCACACTGGCGCTCAGACGCCAAGCGGGCTCCTTCCTACGGCCGGAGCATCTTTCCAGCTTGTGGCGTCCGGCTCCTGCCCACCTGGGTCTGGGCTCACCTGTGGGAAGCAAGCCTCTCTCCGCCCCTCCAATGACACTGTGGATCTGGCCTGGAGCAGGTGGGCCAGGTGCACTGAGTCAGAGAAAGAAGGGATGACTGATTCCCGTGTTCATGTCTCCTGTGTCCTCACTCTGCCTGGGCTTTCCTAGAGGGTGGTGTCAGCAGACCCCAGCCCATCTTGCACGCCCGACCTTCCCCTGTTCCTTCCTTCCTTCCTTCATTTAAAAATGCAACCTAAAACATTATAGGGGCCATTTTTACCAATCGAGTGTGTGCAAGCTCTTTTTAAATGACAATCATTAGTGCTGGTTACTATGACACTAATTATATCAAAATAACAGCCTATGTGCAAATACATAACTATACGTATATATAAACACAGAAAAAATACTGAAAAATATGTCAGGGGACATATTTTCAGGCAGGGGTCACGTGGAAGGTATGGTGTGCAGGTAACTGACTTGCTTGTCTTTGTACCCACGAGTGTCCTCCAGCTTGCTCACGATGAGCTTGGATGGTGTTTATAACCGGCAACGTTTTGTTTTTGACATTTAAAAAGCTGTCCCCAGTGTCTGGCATATAAGGGGAGGGAGGGCCCTGTTCTCGATCAGCTCCCAGCCTGGATGAGACCAGACACCCAGGCGCAAAGTTAACCCCGTCAGGGCCCCGTGGAGTGAGTGTGTGCTGCGCACGGGAGCCAGGCGCTGGAGAACCCACGGACTCGGAGAGCACGTCTGGCCATGGAGGGCGTGGTGCCGGAGGGGCTGGGCTGCAGTGGGGCGTGAGAAAATGAGTCTGGAGTGGACATTTGGAGGTCGCCGAGCGCCAGTCCGGGGCCTCAGACTTGACGTGCAGCCCGGGACTCAGCAGGCACGTGAGAACCAGCCCTGGGTGCCGAAATGTCCCCAGCAGCTTGGGAGGCGCCGGGTGGTGCCAGAGTCACATCGCAGTCCCGGCCTGGACATGTGAGCAGGTCCTGCCTCGCTGCATCTTCAAACGCTGCACGGCTGAGCCCCCAAAACTAGGGGCGGCCCTCGGGCCAAGGACCCCAGGCAGCCCCTGGGCCAGAGCCCACTGTAACCAGAAAGTCACACGTTCCCTTGAATGTTACAAATCAACCAGACAAAACCACGGTTTTGGACATTACGTCATGTGATCCATACTGAAGGTTCTACCTAAACGTGAGGTGGCGTGCAGAGGAGACTGAGGGTGCTGAAGCCCCCCAAGGTTCTGAAGCTCGAGGCCCGGGCCCAGCCCCCAGTGGGTGCTCAGTGAGTAATCATGGAACCTTCCGAATGGAACTGTGAGCCACGGGAGCGCTTTGTCCCTTCCCAGCCAGAGCCAGCCATCGGGGGACGCCGCCCCAGAGCCACAGCCCCCACCAGGCTATCCCAGCATTGGCTTCCGAGGGTGCAAATCTGCACGTCTCCTGCTCCTTCCTCCTTCCTGCTGCTCTTAAGAAAGACTTCCTGTGTCCCCGGACCCCCTGATTTCATCTTTGGGGCCACCAAAAAGTCATTTCCTCCTTCCTTGGCATAGACGGTCCGACTCCAGCAGAGCGGGGCGGTGGCACTGCTCTCCACGATTCACTGCTTCCAGCTGGTGCTTCTTAAAGTGCAGGGCTCAGGAAGGCACAGCGGGAAAAGGAGAGGGGCTGGGAATGGGGACCCAGATTCGAGTCCTGGCTGCAGCCAGGGGACCTGGGCGGAGTCTGGCTCTGGCCCCTCTGGCTGAGCCACCATCAGCAGCTCCCTTCATTCATGCTGCAGCGTCCTGGTGTGAAGCAGGATGCAGGGGTCAGGGCCCCATCGCAGGGCTGCTGGGAGGGGCCGCGTCCCAGGAGGTCCTCGCTGCTGTTACTGAGGACTCAGCCCAGCACCTCTCCCGACCTGTCCCAGGCTGCTTTCTCGCCTCTCTCCATTGGGAAAGACGCCTCTCCTGCACGTGTCCCTCCCCTCAAGATTGTCCTTCCCCAGGACCGGTGACAAATCACAGCCACCACTGTCCCTCTCGGGCACCAGCTCCATGGAGCCACTCAGGGCTGGTTTAGTTCAAGAAAGGAGGGAAGAAAAGAAGGAAGGAAGGAGGGAGGGAGGGAGAGAGGAAAAGAGGGAAGGAGAGAAGGAAGGAGGGAGGGAGGGCAGCAGGCTGGCTTCTGTTCTCCAAGGGGCCAAGCTGTCTCTTTCTCTTGGGGTCAGAGCTGGGGGAGTGCAGGGCTGGGGCGGGCATCAGGGAAGGCCTCAGCCCCTTCCCACTTGGATGAGGACAACCCAGCAAGAGCTCTTGTGTGGATGGGGTGGGATTGGTCAGGGCGGAGCTTCAAGCAGGAAGTCCCCACACGCTGGGACCCCTCCCCGAGCCTGGGCCTGAGGACTGAGGCCTTGCGAGGACCCAGAGGCTCCAAGCCTGCGGTGGCCCCAGCAGGAACCAGTTCAGTAGCAGTGTCCACGAAGCCTGATTCACAGGCCACCCACTGCGGGACAGTGGGCTTTTGGACCAGCCTCAGCAGGAGGACCGGAGGGGCTGTCACAGCCGGCCCTAGAACCTGCTGCCCAGCGAACCCCTTCTGCCCCCCTGGATCCCCAGCCCCCACTGCAGGCCCAGCCGTGCGGAAGACCCTCAGGACCCCAGGTGGCGTGGCGTGAAGAAGGCCCAGGAGTGAGGCAGCATTTGCCACGCCGGCACGGAGGACGGACGGAGGGACGGAGGACGTGTTTGCGGTGGGTGCACACGGCCTCGGCGGGCGGGAGAGACGAGGAGAGGAGGGAGAAGGGGTGGTCGCGGGGGCTGAGGCTTCACTTCTTTGCCTGCTTGTAGATTTCACCATCATGTAAATGCATCATTTGTTCAAAAAGTTAAATTTACATATTTGCAAAATTGGCTGCCGAGGGCGTGAAGGCCCCCTGGGCAAGGCAGCTGCAGCTGAGCAGGTGGGCTGTGCCCGCGGGCCACCCTGTGCCATCTCAGCCGGACCCTCCGCGCCAGGCTCCCCCAGGCTGAGGCCCCTCCCCGCCCAGACAGACCTCGTAGTCTCAGAGGGGAAGAGGTTTGTGCTGGGGGTCAGAAGGAATTGAAAGTCGTCCTAACCACCCACTCCTGGCCTCCCCCCAGCCCTGTTTAAGGCAGAAAACCAACAAATAGAGAGATGCCTTTTTTCGAGTGCTGGAGGCACATTTCTTTCCCTTTTCTCCCTCATCTTCCTCCCCACTTCCAAGGACACTGCCCCCCTCCCAGGAGTGAGGCGGAGCCCTGAAAGGACAGAGGCCCTGGGAGAGCCGCGCGCCCACTGCTGCCCGCTGGCCCGCTCCTCCCGGGCAGCTCGTGGGAATTCCCTGGGGGCAGAGCGCCACAGGACGCTGCTGCTGGGTGTGGGGCAGGCTTCTCCCGTTCCCATGGACTATCCCCTCGGGATGACCGGAGCAAGCAAGCCCGCTTGGCCCACAAGTGGGAAAATACCGCTCCTATGATGCAATGCTCTGCAGACAGTGCGCGAGCGTCTTACCCTTCTTCTTACCTGCACCCACCTGCCCTCTCTCCTCCCGCCTCTTTCTCCCTCCCCCCAAAACACACACACTCCACAGTGTCACTGCCCTTTTCTCTGAGCTGACAGTGCTGGTGCCACTGTGCTTGTGTGACAACCTTCTGCAGCCCCGTCCCGTCACTGGGCTTGGCGAAGGATCAGGATCTTGAAAACCTTCTCTGTGCCACCCCTGACCCCCCGAGGACCGCAACAAAGGTCCTGCGGCTTCCGCAGGGGAGGAGAGGACCTGCAGGCCACACCCTACCCTCAGCTCCGTACCAGCCCTAACTGAAGTCCCACAGGGAAAACCTCGGTCATATTCTGGACACTGACACCCTCCCGTGACGGCCAGAACAAGGTACCTGGTTCCAGCATATAAAACCTGGCGCTCGTTTTGAGACCCACCCACCTCCTTAGAGCATTTCTCAGGGATTTGGGTTTATGACGAGTGAGTCACGGAGCTGCATAATTAGAGCTGGGAAAGGCAGTTTCGCCAGGGCCTCCACTTGGACCGGAACTTCCTATGTTTAGGTTCAGGGAACGATCACGTTGTCCTGAACCTCGAGACCATAAGGGTTGAGCCTTCGTTTTACAGGTGAGGAAACTGAGGCACAGAGAGTCTCAGTGACTAGGGATGGGGACACAGGGAGCGGCACAAGACAGGCAGGGCCCTGGGTCTCCGGAGGGCCGGTGCTCTGGCTGCTGCCCACGTTGAAAGCCCCAGCCGGCCTCGGGAAGGGAGGCTGCGTCTGCAGACCCCTCAGGAGGCACGGGGCCCGTCAGATTGAAGGGCAGCGGGGGCAGACCCCGAGTCCTGCTCAGGCCTCTGAGCAGAAAACAGTTAGGAGCACGATCCATTTTTTTGTGTCTCAATCTCAGCTCCGCGCTCCAAGAGTGGGAGCCTACGCGAGGCAAGGCCGCCAGGCCTGTCACTGGCACCTGTCCCCGGACGCCGGCCTGGCCCTCCAAAGGCCCTAGGACCCAGTGCCCCTCAGCCAGCGCTCCGGTTTTTTCTTTCCAGTCGTTGCCCTGCTGATCACAGCAGCAGGAGAGAGGATGTTTGGACACCCCGAGAACCCTCTTGAAATTCCAGGGTTCGGAACTGCAAGCTGAGTTCGGTCCTTGCGGCGGCCAAGTTCACTCCAGCCTGGCAGAAATCAGCTTCCTGTTTACAAGGGGTGAGTGGGGAGGGGCTGCAGGAAAGCCTCTTAGGAGATTCCAGGGGCGTCACGGACCCTAGCAAGAGCTTGCGGAGCACGTGGATGAATTAAGTCTGGATGAATCAAAAACACGAGGATCACATCTCCCTTGGAATACATCGGGACTTAGTAATTAAATGAAACATAACTTGGCAAATCGATATGGGGTTTTGCTGAACCCAGAACATTTGAAAAGATGTTTGACTAATCCCGTTGCCGGGCGAGGCCCATCCTCCGTGGAAGGGCTGTGGATGGCGCTGAACAACTAGGGGCCACGCGCCCGAAACCACAGGCCGGTCTGCCTTCAAAGAGCCTTTCCCTGCCCTTGAACATCTAGAAGCAAGTTCACCTGGCGGGAGGGAGCATTGTCCCCAAGACCCCAGCTTGCTGCCTCCGCCAGGGCAGATTTCTTGACTCTCTGGTCCTAACACTTCGGCAGTATCCCAGGGGGTGGGAGTCACCCCTGGGGGACTTTTGAAGAAATATTTTGGGTGATTCAATTACTCTCAAGACTAGAAGACTTTTGATTTTGATTAACAACAACCAGAAAAACATTCCTGGCAACAGTGCTGTCATTGTGCGCATGAGGCTGCACCTATGGGCGGGCGGGTTCCAAGAAGGCACCGAGGGAACAACTTGAAATATCACAGTGGCTTCCAGGAAATTCCCTGCCGGTGTCTGCCGTGGGAGGGAGGGTGGCCCTGGTCCCGCTTCTGGGGCAAAGGCCGTGCTCTGCACCCACTGCGCTGGCCGTGGTGGCTGCCAGGGTGCTGAGTGTCGCTCGGAACCTCCTCCTGGCGCCTCTGCTCTTCTGCTGCCTGCAGGCCGCCGGGGGTCCGAGCAGCTTCCCACGCTCCTTTCCTGCTGCGCCTCTGGGCTCAGGGCTCGATTCCTGCCACGTTTTGTGAGGACCTTGAATAACAGCCCATCGCAGACCACTGTGACAAGCAGACGTGTCCGCGTGTCCACCCCACCTGTCCGTCACCCTTCATTCAGTCACAGGTACTGACTGAGAAGTGTGTGAGTTCCCCGTGGCTGCTGTAACCAAGTGCCACAAACTCAACGGCTTCAAACAACAGAAACTTGTTCACACGAAGTTCTGGAGGCCGGTAGTCCAAAATCTAAAATGTTGGCCCTGCCACTGCTACGGTTTGAATGTGTCCCCCAAAAGTTCAAGCGTTGGAAGCGTGGCCCCCAGTGCAGCGGTGTTGAGAGGTGGGACCTCGGGGAGGTGCTTCCGTCATGCGGGCTGTGCTCACGAATGGGCTAGTCTGTTCACGGATTAATGGAGTAACGGGTTATGGAGGGAGAGAGTTCGTTATCACCAGAGCAGGCTGTGTGGCCTCTCGCACCAGCCCCTCCCCAGGCGCGGCCCTGCTCCACCCTGGGACTCTGCAGAGAGACCCCACCAGCAAGAAGGCCCACATGAGATGCAGCCCTCAATCTTGTACTTCCCAGCCTCTAGAACATAAGAATAGACTTCTTTATAAATTAGCCAGGTATTCGAGTTACAGCCACAGAAAGCAGACTCCGACAGCTGCGCTGTCTCTGACGGCTCTAGAGGTCGACCCTTCCTGCTTCTTCTAGCTCCTGGGGGTCACCAGAAATCCTTAGTGCTCCTTGGCATGTGGCTGCATCTCTCCAGCCTCGACCTCTATGTTCACACGGCCTCCCCCTGGTCCCTGTGGTTAAATGTCCCTCTTCTCACGAAGCCACTGCATTATGACCTCGTGCTAACTTACTACACCTTCTTACATCTGCAACCACCCGATTTCCAGATGAAGCCACTGAGGTTCTGGGAAGGACACGAATTTTGTGGGGTCGCTCTCTAACCCATACGAGAACATTCTAGGAGCAGGCAGTGTTGTAGTCCCTGCCCTCATGGACCTTCCACTAAGGGAGATGGATTTTAAAAAAATCAACACCTAACAGAGCTTCCGGTGGCGATGAGCCACGTGAAGAGGATGCCGCTGTCCCCAGGGCGGCGGGGGGCGGGGGTGGGCCTCTCTGAGGAGCTGACAGCAGGATGGGCAGGGGGACCCCAGGGAAGACGCTCGGGGCAGAGGGAGCAGCCCCTGCAGCTGTGGAGTCAGGACGTGCCGACTCCCCGAGCCCAGCGAGGAGGCTGAGGGGCTGCTTGGGGGGTCAAGGCGGGGAGAGGCGGCCGGCCAGCGCCAGCACCCGGAGCAGCGCGGCTTTCCGACCGTGCTAAGATGGGAGCTGAACCGTGGGCGCAGGGAGCCTCTGGGGAGCCTCGAAAGCGCGGTGGCCTGGGCTGAGTCTGCGCCAGGCCTGTGCTGGCCGCTGTGGGAGAGTCAGCCAGGAGGGCCAGACGATGGCAGGAGTGGCACCTGGAGAGGCTGGTGGCGGGGGCGGGGCGAGGTGGCAGAACTGAGAGTCTGGGCTCCGGGTCTGGGTCTCGGTCATGCTAACAGGCTTTGTCACGGTACTGGATGTGTGTGGGACTGAAAGAGAAACGTCACAGGCGCCTGCGAGGTTTTTGGCCTGGCGCCTGCTGAGTGGCAGGGCTGCTGGCTGACGGGAGGGTAACAAAACTGCAGGGAAAGTGCTCTGTGGTCACAGCGGAAACTGTGGAAACCGCCTGGAGTCGAGACTCAGGGAAGGGGGTTTCTGAGCCGGGTTTTGAAGGGTGGCTAGGAGTGCCCATGTGTGCCCAGGATGAGCGGGTCAGTAAGGGGAGGGGTCAGCATGTCCTGGTGTCAAATCCCCTGATTAGGGCAGTTTCTGTTTCCTCTCCTGAGCCTCCGGCACCCAAGGCAGGTCCTGCTTCACCCAGAGCAGCAGCGGGCAGGGCAAAAGGGACGGTGGCTGTGACTTTCACACGCTGGCTCTGCTCTTAACTGGCGGCATGACCTTGGGCCCTGTAAGGAGGTTGAATTGTGCCCCAAAAAAGATTCGTTCGCATCCTAACCCTGGTGCCTGTGATCCTGCCCTTGTTTGGAATGGGGTCTTTGCAGGTGGAACCACGGGGAGATGAGGTCGTGCAGGGTGGGGTGGGCCCCGCATGCACTGCCTGGCGTTCTTATAAGGACAAGGAGAGTCGGAGACAGAGACTGGAGTGATGAAGCCACAAGCGAGGAACACCGAAGCCCACCGCAGGCCCCAGAAGCTGAAAGAGGCGCCTGACCCCCCACCCCCCAGCCTCCAGCAGGAAGCAACCTGGCTGACACCTTGATCTTGGACTTCAGGCCTCCAGAACCGGGAGAGAATAGATTTCTGTTGCTTTAAGCCACAAAGGGTGGTGGTGCTTTGTCACAGCAGCCCCAGGACACTCACACAGACCCCAGTACCGTCCTCTCTAGGATGGAGACACGCCCACTGCTCCACATCACCCCACAGATTGCCCCATGCACCGTCCCACGGGGATCATCCTGGGCCTGTCTACCAGAGTTGGCACCTGTCCTAGTCCGGGGCCTCTGGAGCTGGGCCACTCAGAATGCGGACAGGTAACCAACCACTTCGGCCTCACCTGGAAGATTGTTAGGAATGACCCACCCGGACCCAGAGAGCCAGATGCGCATGTGCTGAGACTGTGAAGTTTTAGAAGCCCTGCTCTGCAAGGCAGAGCTTGAGGCAAGGACGTCACTATTGATCCTCTCTGGGGGAGGGCAGGCCTGGGGGGCAGTGCGGATGAGGGACGTGAGCAAGGCACGACAGGCAGCAGTGAGAGGGATGGTGCGCAGAGACACACCACGTGTCCAGCGGGAGCCACACCTGCGAGTGGCCCATGGAAGGAAAGGAGGAGGGGCTTATCCGCCTGGCCGTCTGGCTCTTGTTTCCCACTGTTAAAAGTTCACCCCGTGATAGGGGGTGGGAGGAGATGCGGAGCAGGTCCTCAGTGGGAACAGGGCTTCCTTTTGGGGTGATGACAATGTTCTAGAACTTGAGAGAGGTGGTGGGTGCATGACTTGTTAATGTACTAAATACCATTCAGTTGTTTACTTGAAAATCGTTAATTTTATGTTAAATGAATCTCACTTCAATTTTTTAAAAAACTTACCTTCGAGATACTAACCTCTCCTGCATTTCTGGGTGGTTCTCAGAAGCCCAGACGCTACGTGCTGTGGCTTGGTGTCTGGGTACCATTGGGGAGACAAAGAGGAGGAGGTGGCGTCCACAAGGCACAGGATAAAACATCGTGTTGGGGTATCACGTTTCTTATTATTCTCCCCCAAAATGGAACTTGCTTTGTGGAGCAGCTGGTGAGGCTTCTCTGTAGCCTCTAGCAAAGACGAGAATCGCCCTGAGGAGGAGGGCCGGAAGAAGAAGAACTAAGAGAACTGTCCTTGCAGTTGAGGGAAGGTGCTACATACAATGGCGCTGGTGGGCGCCCCAGGGCATTGCTTCTCACTGAATTCCGGGCAACTTACACGTCACAGGACTGCAGCTCAGAGGCCATGCACAGCACCTGGAATCAAACGGCAGGAAAAGGAACGTGAAGGTGGATTGGGGTGGGAGGAGGCAGATTCCTGTGGCTATGAAGACACTCGCTACGGTAAATCAGGGCACGAACATGCCCTTTGGTGTCAGCAGCCCTTGGTTCAAGTCCTCAGTCCGCCACTTCCTGCCAAGGGAGCCTTGGGCACGTCACTTAGCCTTGGCGAGTCTCAGTTTTCTTATCTGTGAAATGGAGGCCATACCCACCTACACAGAGCTGTTGTGGGGAACAGAAGTAGAGGCAACTTCAAACCCAGCCTCAAAAAATTCCTACGGATAAAGTTGCAAGGAAAATTAGTAGCTCACAGTCAAAAATTGCAAAACACTAGCAGCATACAAGCTAGCAGATATAAGAGAGAGCAGAATCAAACCTCCAGGGACTTCAAAATTGAAATTATCAAACACAAGAAATAATGTAAATATGTTTAATATGATTCAAAAAATAGAAGTGAAGCTTAAAACATGATGAAGAGGGGAAATTCATAAGAATGATGAGGAAGCTTTGAAAAAAAGAATTTCTAGAAACAAAACATATAATTACTAAAATTAAACACTCACTGGTCATTGAGCAGTTATATTAACTTCAGACAAAGCAGACTTTGGAACAAGGAAGATCTCCAGAATAAAAAGGGACATGACATTGTAATAAACAGGATCGATTCACCACTAATGCAACAAGCCC
>CAUYSK010124679.1:0-30009 GCA_963575035.1 Avahi laniger | reverse complement strand
GACAAGCTGCTTTGATGATCTTTTCACTTTAGAATCTAGATCCCACATTCTGCACCTTCACCATTCTCTGAGCATTCTCCAGCTCGCCTGAGGACAGAATAGGGTAGTGTTCATGTACATATGGTCTATATGTAATATGATCATGGTAATTTCTTTTTCTGGCACAAATTAAGAATTTCCTCATGATAAATTCTTTAAAGAAAAATACCAGGTTGGGCGCTGTGGCTCATGCCTGTAATCATAGCTCTCTGGGAGGCCGAGGCGGGTGGATTGTTTGAGCTCAGGAGTTCGAAAACCAGCCTGAGCAAGAGCGATACCCTGTCTCTACTAAAATTAGAAAGAAATTAATTGGACAACTAAAAATATATAGAAAAAATTAGCTGGGCATGGTGGCGCATGCCTGTAGTTCCAGCTACTCGGGAGACTGAGGCAGGAGGATCGCTTGAGCCCAGGAGTTTGAGGTTGCTGTGAGCGAGGCTGACGCCACGGCACTCTAGCCCGGGCAACACAGTGAGACTC
The DNA here is from genome assembly GCA_963575035.1 of Avahi laniger. Lineage (NCBI taxonomy): Eukaryota > Metazoa > Chordata > Mammalia > Primates > Indriidae > Avahi > Avahi laniger. The sequence continues at coordinate 29,490 of CAUYSK010124679.1, read as the reverse complement.
TGTCTCAAAAAAAAAAAAAAAAAGAAAGAAAGAAAAATACCAAAAGACACCTTATCCTAAGATTGACGCAATATTTTTCATTAATTCCAGTGAAGCTTGCTTTTTGGAAGTACAAGTAGGAGAGATTAGGATAGGAAGTTAACTAATTTATTTTTCCAGTTTTGCTGAAATGGCTCATAGGTTTAAAAGTTTGAGTGCTTCTACTTCTAGAGGATTTAAGCCTCCGCAGATGGGCTTAGTGAGTTGCAGGGCTGGAGGACAGGCAGAGATACATGGTTGGGTAGGTGGAAATTGGTTATCGTTGGTGACCTGCTAGGATTTCAGTCGTCAGCCTGATGGCTCGAAATGTCCTTGGGTGTTAAGGACACACCACGATGAGGTTGGGAAGATATTTGGGAAGCATGAAGCAGGTGGAAAAGGCAAGTTAGGAAGCCTTGGTCAGCAGCTGAAGGAGGGAGAGGCTAGCGTAAAGGGCACAGAGGCGAGGGAGGGTGTCTGGGTCCCATGTGTATTGGGGGCCGGATCTCTGCACTTCCAGGCCACTCAGTCCCACTAGGGCCTCCGTGAGGGTCAGTTCCTCTTCCCCGAGGGAGGAAAGTAGCTCTGGTCGCAGAGGGAAAACACTCTCTTTATCCTGGAGGAAATTCTGTTCCATTGTGCTCTCCACCTAGAAGGAACCAAAACAGCATGAAAAGAAAAAACTGGAAAACTCTCTTCCTGTCTCCCAACTCATAAAAATCACACCAAGCCTACATTCCTCTGATTATAACTCCTTACTTTATCTTATATTACAACTTCATCTGGGTCTTTTGATAGCTTTATGTAGTGAACAGCACATTTTTTAGCCCCATTTTACACAGGAATAAATTGAGACAGACACATTAAAAATTTTGCTCACATTATTTGGCTAGGAATAAGCAAAGCCAGAATTTTCTGTCTCATCTCCCAAGATCAGGCTAATAAACCCAGATCCCAGAAATTCAGCCTTCTACCTCTTGCATGAGCTTCTGGGAAAAGACAGGGCCCTCTAGAACTGCTGTATCATTAAGTGACATCTGCATCTTTCCGCTGGATGTAACTACTCCTAAACTCTCCCAGCATCTGACTTCTTTTTTTCTCACCAGCTTTAGCTGCACAGGTAGGATCTTCTTCTCCATGGATTTTACCAGCAGTTTCTGTTGGGCTTCACTTAGCTCTGGAGAAAGAAAAAAAAAAAAAAAGCAGAAATAGAGATGAGTGTTGCTGGTGCAGAGTGGACTACAGATTCCAAACAGTGCGCTTCCAGAATTTCAGCATTCATTTATTCATTCATGTTGGATGTCTGCTCTATGCCAGGCACTTTTGCTGAGTGTTAGGTAAAAATTGTACTCCCTTCACTCAAAGAACTTGCAGTCTTGTGAAGACAAAGTAATGTGTAATTACAATACAGGTGTTAAGAGAGCTGTAGCAAGGGGTCTACTTTGGTCACGGAGTTGTATACTTTCAGTTTACATCTGAAGGAACAGAGAGTTTTTCCAAGAGGGGGAATGTTTCATACAGAGGGAAGAAGAGAATTTAGGGGCAAGATCAGAAGATGTTATCCCCTGAAATTAAAGCTAACAGGTATCAATATAGACAGGATGAACTTAGTTATGTGAAGAAGTTTTTTGGTTTGTTTTTTTTTTACTTTTTTTTTTAGAGACAGAGTCTCACTCCATCACCAAGGCTGAAGTGCAGGGGTGCAAACATAACCGTAACCTCAAACTCCTAGCTTCAAGCAATCCTCCCGCCTTGGCCTTGCAAAGTGCTGGGATTATAGGAGTGAGCCACCGTGTCCAGCCTTATGAAGAAGTTTTAAATATGTGGCTGGTAAAACTAGGGTTATTTCTGAATCTCTATTAGCAAGACTAGGCTGTTTTCTCAGACCATCCAAGGTGAGCAAGTGAATTCTTAGGAATGAAACCAATTTTTAAAAATGTAAATATAAACTACTTAACTATGGTATATTTTGTCTGTCATTCACTCATCCATTTATTCATTCATTTGGGAACTCATTCAAGTCAGTCATTCCTATCACTGGAAAGGTCTATAAATGAAGACCTTATTCCCCACTTACCTGTTAGTGCTCCAAGGAAATAGAGGATGGCACCCATTGCCTCCTTTGATAACAGGACATCTTTTGGGAGTGCCTCCAGTGTCACTTCATGTCCCTTGTCTAGAGCCCCTTCAAGCTGTGGGGAAAGACAGGCGACTGTTGAAGATAACATGGGTAAAGGGCCCAACATGGTGCCTGACACATAACAATCCCTTGTCACATGCTAACTCTCTCCCATTTCCCCATTTCTTTTTTGAGGTATCAAGTCCTGAAAAGTATTGGACTGGAAAGGGAAAGTTCCAGCCCCTTCCAGCAGAGGGCCCTTCTGGCCTGCCGCCTGCCCTCTGTCCATCACAGGGACCATGTGCCTTGGAGGAATCTGCACTGTTTGCCCTTTTCCAGGGGACAGAGGGAGCAGCAGTGGCCTGGCAGCCTGGGGGCACTTGGCCAGCCTTGGGGGAAGGTATCCACTACTGACTCCGCTGGCCACTGGCCACCTTGAGCCACTGTCAGATGCCCCGACCAGCTACAATACTCCCCTCCCCCAAACCTGTCTTCCCCCACGTCTCCCATCCTTCCACCAGGGCCTCACCTCAAGCTCAAGGTCTTGTAGCTCCTTTTTCTTCCCTAGGAGTTTCCTGAGGGAGCTGAGCAGGGAGCTTTGCCCCACCCGGCTCAGCCTGTCCACTTCTCGGGTCTCTCTTTGAACCTCCTCTTTTAGAGTCTTGAAGCCTTCGTGTACATCCCCTATGGGGACAGTGAATGTGGCACACGACTCTCCATCAGGCACCCTCCCTGTCCAGTAAGCATCCTCCCTGCAGGGCTCGTTCACTCTCCGCCCTCCTCAGGTCCACGCACCCTGCCCCCAGCTGGAGCCTGGCCCCTTTCTGCTTCACCAAGGAATGAGATTATGAAGATATCCACCAGCCCTTACCTGAGGATTGGGACAGGAGAGACCAGGACCTGTAGTATCATCTAGTCCAAGAGTTAACCTCCCCTGAGACTCCAGGCCTCATCCTATATCAGTACACATTTGACTTCCCATTCACTAAGATGCTAGCTAAGAGTTGAGAAGGAAGGTCTATTTCTCCTTCTCATGAGTTAGTTTAACAAAGAAGAACGACTCTGCTGACTGAGTGAGGGCCAGGATGGGGCTGTTCCAGGGAGCAGTGCATCTATATCCAGGGATGTGGGTGGACCAGGGAGAGCTTGAACCTTAGGCTGGCCCTCTGGGGACCTGGCATCTTAAGAACACGTCCGGCCTGCTTTGGAGAGAGTGGCTCCCTGGAAGTGGCTCCGATCCCTGGGACCCGGGACTCAGCCCTTCCCTTCCCCTCTCTCTACCTCCTGCCACGTTCATGCCAAAGTCTTGGGAGAAACTCACAAAATTCCTTACCAACATCAGATGCCTGGATAACTGAGAAAATAACAAAGAAACAGAAACAGGTAAGAATGTAAACTTTCAGAATGGCAGCCATACCCAGGGGATGAGACACCAAGGAGGATGAGGATATATGTCCTGTCTGTCTCCTGGGAGCTCCCAGCTATCTTAAGGATACTCTTGCTCCTGACATCACTGTGACTAAGTGGCTCCAGCCCTGGTTGCTGGGTGGCAGAGTTGCAGATGTGTGTGTAGCAGATTACAGCTACTGAGGCCCTTGGTGACAAAGGTTGAGCCATCAGACCACCTGGGCATCTTGTCCAGAGACTTTCCCCCTCCACTGCTTTTTCCCAACCTATTGGAATTTCTGCCACGTTTCAGGGACAATTGTCAGCTGAGATCTGCTCTGCCATCTTCCCTGTCAGTCCCACAGAAAAGGGAAGAAAAAGACTGGAATTTTAAAATTCTGAGTCAAGAAAGTTGCAGTGAATGAAAGGAAACACTTACGGATGAACTTCTCCTCTCCTGGCTTTTCTGAAGACAGAAACAATGCACATCTGTCAGCATAAAACCCATTTTTGCCTCTTTATCTAAAGCAGTTGTCAAGGCAGCTTTATCAGCGATCATTATAAAAACACATGGAGATTATGTCAGCTCATCCGCCTCCGCAATTTGGGAACAGACACTGTCTCCAAGTCTCATTTCTGCTTCCGACTGTACCTTCTGGTCTCTGTCTTTCTGTTTCTCTGTCTTTCTTGGGCAGTATTTATATGTCTCTATCTGTCTTTCCTAAAGTTGAGGAGGGACATTCTTAGGGACTTGGGAAACAAAAGCAGGGGCTCCTTGGGGGATTATAGTATGAGTGGAGGGTTTGGGATTTTAGCAGATAATGTCAGGGTCAGGCAGAAGATGGAGGGAGTCTGGAAGCAATTTCACTTACCCCCGGGAGGGAAGGTTTGCATGTTGTCATTGCAGATGTGCGGAATATCTGTGAGGGGCCAGAGAGGGAGAGCAGAAGGTTGCTTAACGGCTGCTTCATGTTGCCTTCCCAGTCTCAAGCCCAAGGGATCTGCGAAGGGCTAGGACCCTGCCCCCAAATGCCCCCTCTGATTCCCTGCTCAGCCTCCATTGCTGGAAGCAATCTTTTCTTCCTGTGTAAATTCTCTCCTACGTTAACATTATTTTCTGCCTTGCATTCTAGAACTGATGTCTGTGTCTGTTTATTCCTTTTGCCACAGACAATTGAAAGCAAAGGCTGTGCTTGTTCATTTTGTACCCCCTTGCATCAATGACCACAGTGCCTGGCACCCAGGAGATGCTCAGAACCCAGGAGCCCCTTCTCCCCTCTCCCCAGAACAGCCCCTGTAGCTCTATCCCCAGCAGTTGAATCACAATACAATATACTCCTTCGCTTATTCTCTGACATCACCACAAGAGGGGACCAGGGTGCCTTGTATTCCTGTGGGTAATTCTCATCTCTGCTTACCCCACTCATCTTTGCCTTTGACCATCAGCTGTCTCACTCGAAACGCCAGGACGCAGCCCTTGGGGATGGTCACAGCCTCCTTGTGGTTGACAGACCCCTAGGATCAGACAATGAGGATTTGTGAATCTGCGGAGATCTTAAGTACGAGACATTGCGAGTGGGGTGGGGGCAGGTGCAGGGTCAGGGCAGAGAGCATTTGTGCAGGTAAGAAGTTGGGAACTTCGGTGGTGTCCCCAGTCATCCCTCCAACGACCTGTATCTCTCGTCCTGGTTCAGACACGAGCAGGGAACTGGGCAGACCTGCTTCATCACCTGTCTGTGCATCGCCCTGTCCCCCCTTAGCGCTTCCACCAGGCCCTGGCTCCTTCTTCCTCTGTGCCTTCTGTCCCATACTCACTTTGTTCAGGAAGCCTTCCATGACTAGCCCCCACTCCTGGCTCCCAATTCCAAATCATCCCATGAATATTGATACTCAATAGCTATAGATTTGTAGACCATTACTTATTTCCATTGAATTTTCCAGACCTGTGTTCTCTGGACTTTAATCTATGTGTCTCCTCCATGAGCCTGAGCACTTTCTAGGAACAAGGATGTCTCCTTTTAGGGTTGGGAGCACCATGGTGGAAAACCCATGAGTGTGAGTTTCCATTTCCCCAAAATTTCCTGTGCATCTGGCACAGGGATCTGCCTACACTGGGCGCTGCTAACCAGAATGGGGGGTTGTGTCTGGCCTGCAGAGGGAAGGAGTGCATCCTTTCAGTGTCCTGTGTGGGCACTGACGATGCAGAACCAACAAAATCTCTACAAGGGGCTGAATGTAAACATGCATGTGAGAGAGTGTGTGTGTGCGCGTGTGTGTTTGAGTCAAACCTGTAGCCCCAGGGGGGCAAAGAAGGGCAGGGAGAAGCAGCCCTCTGCCTTGCCGGCTCTCTCCAGGGTGACCTCCTGCACCGTCTCCACCACCTCCATCACCACGTACAGGTTCTCTCCCCGATCTCGCATCTCCTTCAGGAATGGGTGATCTGCCACCAGCTTCCTGAGGCAGGAGGACATGAGGGAACCGTTCAGAGCTTCCCCTGCCTGGGCCATACCCTGCTCCTTTCTTCTGTCATTCCCAGGAACTGGATGCTGTGGTGGCAGGGAAGGCCTGAGGACTCTGGGGTAAGACTGAGGTTGACACCCAGACCTCCTGCTCACTGGCAAGGCAGCTTCCCTGAGTCTCGGTCGCCCCATCTGTAAAATGAGGACGATGGCGCCCACCTCCAGGGCTGCTGGGAGATAAACTGGGAAATGCTCTGGCCACGCTCCTGCCTGGAACAGGGTTCACGAGTGTGTCCTTTGCCCCTTTTCCTTCAGTCCAGGGGAAGATTCTCCTCCCCATCCATCTCTTCTGGGATCTTTTTTCTCCATCTCTTATCCTCTCTTGCACCATTAACACCAGTTCCTCCTCTCCACTTGCTCCTGTATGTGAACATGTCCCTGATCCTAACAAACTCACTCCTTTTTTTCCTGATATGTAAAGAGCTTAGCAAATTCACTTTCTTTGATCTTGCTACTCTCTCAAATTACCACCCTCTTTCTTTTCTGCACTTAGTTGGCAAAGATCTCAAAAGATATGCCCACGCCTACTGTCTACTTCCTCACCACTCACTCCTAAATTCTCTATAATTTGCCTTCTCTTAGCACTCCTCAGCTGAAATCACAATGACTTCTGACCCGCCAAACTCAACAACCTTCCCTAACTCTGCAATGCTCCACCCCGTTGTCCAAACCCTCTATGTGATGCTGGCTTCTCTTGGCTTCCGATCTCACTGTCCCACCCTGGTTCTATCCCATCTTCCTGATGCTAAATCTTATCCAGTCTGTCTTCACCTCATTTTCCAGTTTTTTAGTTCCCTAAAATTTTATGTTGTCTGAGCTTCTGTTCTCACTCCTCTGTTCTCTGAACTCCCCCCAACAGCACGCTGATTCCCACAGCTTCATCTTACATCGTCACCACCACCTGTGTGTCTTCACCTTGGCTTTTCTCCTGAGCTCCAGCGTCTTATTTCCAACAACCTGGCAGACGTCCTCAGCCCATGTATCAGTGGAGCCACAAGCTCAAGGGAACTCAAAATCTCTTTCCAAATCTACCTCTGACCTCTGTCTTCCTGTTTGTCACCTGTAATGTCACCTTTAATGTCCTGTAATGAATGCCACGACCTGGGTCAAATCTCAGTGTCATCTTTGGCAAAACCCCCACCCTCATCCTGAGATCAGCCACCACGCTCAGTCCATTCGATTGCCGTTTTCAATAGGCCTTGCCTCCGACCCCTTCATCCCGACTGCCGCTCCCCAGCTCGGGTCCTCAGCTTGCCTCACTGACGACGGCGGGACAGTGTCTTGCCTGGTCTGCCTGCTTCACAGCCCTGGCCCCCTTCCTCTAATTGACACTTCCTCCAACTGGCCAGATGAGTCATGAGACACAGCAGAGCCTTGTCAGGGTCTCCCTGGTGCCTACAGAATGGTTCAATCTCCCTGACCTGGCACCCGACACACCTGTGACTTGGGCCTACCCTACATCTCCCGCTCCTTCCATCCCCACCTCTTCTGCTCCCATCAAACTGGCTGTTCATGGTCCTTACTTGTTTTGAGATTTCTCACCTGTGTGCCTTGATGATACCTGTCTCCCAGCCCTGCATGTCCAATTTCTGCTCATCTTTCAAGGTCTAGATCATAAGCTGACACCTCTGTGAGGTCTTTGCTTATTTCCCCAGCCAGAAGTCCGTCTGACCCACCGCAAGACTTAACAGAACCATTCCTGTGGCTCTTACCACTTCTTGCCTTGGATTATAATTACAGTTGCAGGTTTGGTTTGTTTTTTTCACACTCCTGGATCCCAAAGTTCTTGGGCAAAGATGTACTAGATGCAACCCAGCACGTAGTAGGGTGCGCTTTGCTACTTAAATAGAGCTCTATAAATGCTTACTGGGTGATTCCCAAGTCCTAGCCCTTCCTTTCTGCCTCCCCAGTCCTCACCTCCTTCTTTCAACTACTACTTAACTACTTAACAGTCAGTTTCCCGTCAAGCCAAATATCCGCGGTGCCCAGAATCAACGTGGCACCTGCCACACCCTTTGTGCCGTGAGGCAGCGTTCCCAAGGGCGTGCCTGGTGTGTGGACGGGGCGGTGGGGAGGCTTCACTTATGGGTGCAGAACATTGAGTTCAGGCCTCAGCAGGGCAGACACCCACCCCCCTTTCCCAGTTTTAGAGTTGGAAAGAACCTCAGAGATTATCATCCAACCCCATCTTTTGCAGAAAAGATGAAGTGCCATTTCCAAAGTCACACAGCAAACTAATGTGAACATCCTCCTCCCCAAGCATGTGTGGTAGTTGGAGGTGGTCCTGGAGGCCGTGGGAGGACCGAGAGGAGTGGTTAGGGCAGGGCCTGGATGCACCCATAGGCCAGAAGGGTCCTTTTCAAGAGCTCCCCTGTAGTGAAGGTGAAAGCCAGTGTGAAGGCCCCACCTTTCAACCAGGGCCCAAATCACCCTGTCCATGCACTGCCCTGCCCCCTCCCGGTCACCTCTGGGCCCTGTCCCCTCTCACCTCTCTCCCTGCAAGGTCTCCAGGGCCTTGGGAGCCACACTGAGTGTCTGGACCTCCAGGGTGCTGTTCCGGGACAGGCCCGCAGTCCCCGTCACCTTCACTGTCTTTGGCACATCCACCTCGCCCTCCACTCGGGCATCCAACATGTTCTTAAAGCCAAAGCTCCCAGTGTCTGTTGGATCTGCGGGAGGGAGAAGGCGGAAGGAGCTGGGCTGAGGGGTATTGCTTCCCCCCAGCCTCCTCAGCTCCTAAAGAGAGCTTTGGCCTAGATGACACCCACCCATGTTTGGGCGGAGGGGGATTTGGGGTCCTCCTTGTGGGCCCCCATCCCTCAGCATCCCTCAGTACCCAGCCCCATGCCCGGGGCTGACCTGAAGGGGAGCTGCCGGGCTCCAGCACGTCCAGGAGGGTGTAGTCGGTGCGGACATAGCGGGCCCCCCAGAACAGCGTGCTCTTCCTCTTCCTCAGCACCAGGCAGAAGGGATGGAAGCGCTTAAAGTCAATGAGGCTGTCAAGAGGTGTCAGGTCCCCTCGAGGATTTAGTTGCCTGGCCAGGGCCCGGGTGACATTTTCAAACATGGTCATTGTCTCTGTGGGGGGTGGGAAAATGGGAGAGAATCAAGGTGGCTGCTAAGGAGACCAGGACTTGGTAAGGCCCCTCTGCAGGGAGGGCTCACTGGCTCTGGGGCAGGGACAGCTCTCAAAGGTGCCTGGATCCCCCAGTGTCAGAGTTCTTTGGAAAGAACCATAGGCGTCTTCATTTTACGATGAAAAGCCTCTCTCTTGAGAGCTGAAACAGCTGCCGGAAGTCACGCAGCTGGCCAGAGACGCCAGCCCTCCCCTGTCTTTCTCAAGGACTCTTTTCTCATTCCGCACTCATTTTATCCACAGACACGGAGCCTGGATGGGGCATTTCATTAGCAGTGGAAGCAAAGCTTCTGCTCACACCAGAGAATAGCGACAGCCAGGACCTGGGGACACCAGGAAAGGGAAGCAACCACCACGGGTGCTGAGGGTCTGGGAGGCAGAGCTGTTCACCTGGCCCGATTGTCCTTCCTTCAGATCAGGGACACTTCCCTGCACCCTGTGCTTCCCTGTCTGTCCTTTAACACTCAGTTCAGGTGACCTCCTTGTGATCTCTTCCCTCACTCCTTCAGGCAGCTGGTGACTCCACCTGTGTCCCCAAAGCACTTTGTGCATCCGCTTCTGAAACACCTGCACTTCATGTCATTATGTTCTGTTCACCTGACTCTCTCGCCTCCTTGGCAGTGACTTTCCCGAGGGCAGGAAATGGGTCTTAATCACTTCCGCAGCATCAGCACCAAGCACCGCGCCTGGCACAGAGCTGGAACTTGGCAAATGTGTATGGAAGGAAGGAATGAATGTGGCCCTGGGAGACATATGCAGGCTGGGGTGAGAGGGCACTGGAGAATGTGGGGCCCGTGAGCTGAAGTTCACCACCGTAGATCCCTGTCTTTGAAGTTCAATTCTAGGTTCTCTGGCCTGGCGGCCAACTGGCACACCCAGATTATCCCCGTGGGTGGAAGAGGACACACCAGCTGGCATGGAAGAGCCTCACCTCCACTGTGGGTACCTCACAGTGGCAGGAAAGCAGGAGGTACAGGCACGGATGGGGCTGGGGCCCTTCTGCCAGCTCCAATGTGATTTTTCCACCCCTTATCCCTGGGAGGGCCAGGATGGGGCAGGACAATCTCCAGGGCCAGCTGGGTGCACCCGGGAAGGGCTCAGGCGACTGCAGTCTCCTCCTCTCCAGAGAGGCGCTCTTCAGGGCCACCTCCCCCTTCCCTCCCCAAGGCCTATCAGATACCTACCCCGCTGGACTCTAGGGGAGCCCCATACCCTTCTGGTTCCACCCATCTCCCTCTATCCCCCGAACACCCCCCAGCCTCCTCTGTTGTCATCAAGTTCTTACCAGGGAGAGGGCCGGGTCCTGTCCAGCAGTGGGGTCTGGGGTGAAGGCCCAGGGCTTGCTTGGTCTGTAGGTTGAGAGAATGACTGTCCCTTGCCAGGACAGGCTGCTTTATGCCTCTGTGGAGGCAGGGATGAAGGCTTCCAGGGACCCCGCCTGCCCCAGTGACCCCACCCCCCTCCTGCTCCACTTCCGGGAGAACAGCATCAACCTGTTCCATGTGTGCCCTGGTCTCCTGAGGGCTGAGGGGGTGGACGGGGAGCTGCCAAGCAGGTGCCAGCGTGGGTGGAGGGAGCCAGGGCTGAAAGAGAGGTGACTGAAGGTTGGCTGTGGGTGGAGAGGACAGGAAGGCGGGCACCTTCCAAGGGGTGCAGAGAGAGGCAGTGGGAGCCGGTGTGTGTGTGTGTGTGTGTGTGTGTGTGTGTGTGTGTGTGAGTGCGTGTATGCATGCACGTGTGTGTGATGAGGGAATGCATCTCTGTTCTGTCATCTCATCACGGTCATCAAAAAGCATCTTGGATTCATGATGGGGTCTGTGGGTATGATGCGAGGATAAGAAATCCTGTGTGTCCACAAGTTCCAGCAGAGAGCAGAGCAGCGGAAATGCCATCCTCCCTCTTTGTGCCTGTCAGCCTGCATATCACTGCCTCACTCCATTTGTTTGAGCTGCATAGACATATCTCTGGTACTGTTAGAAGCATATGTCTGAGTAGGCAGAGACGGAGCCAGACCAAATGGTTTTCTGCTGTTCAGCGTTCTGTGTCTCTGCTCTTCATGGAACAGCATACACACACACACACACACACACACACACACACACATACACGCGCGCGCACGCACGCACATTTGTGTTGGCAGAGGCACAGCAGTATTAGCGGAAAAGTCTGATAAACTTATCGTGGAGATTCAGATGTCTCAGCAGAGGTCACTCAGGTCTTGCTCTTAAGTCTCTGCCTAGAAGGAATCTTAAAGGGGATTTACACACATGGCCACGTGTCTATCGGACAGATTAAGGGATTTACAAGGGAGGCTCGCACAGCGGTGGGATATAGGCTATGTTTGCGCGTGTACGACCCAAAAACACCCGAGCCTTGCTGCTCTCACTTTGAGGCTCTTCTCTGCATCACTCATCGAAAAAGAAACGCCACCCAGAACACCATGAAGAGTAAGGATCCTGGAGCACCAGGAAGAGTAAATTCGATTTTTACTGGAGGTTTTCTTGAGGGGATGGGAGCGAAGGGGGAGATTAGACCATACCATACTCTGTAAAACTCCCTAAAAAGTCACTACTCCACTTCTGTCCCTAAAGTCTCATTCAATATGACGGATGCTCCCAAATATCTCTTCTTTAAGTCTTAAACCCAAACCAGGCTGGGCACAGTGGCTCACACCTGTAATCCCCGCCTTAGGGTCCAGAGGCTCCTCCTCAGAGACCTGGTTTATGTTCAGGGGACTCTGGGACAGAATTTAAGTTGCGCTGGAGGATATTTAAGTTAGACTAACATGTAAGGACTCCTTAGGTCAATTAAAAGCCCCTTAATGCTGACGCGGGAGGTTGCGGAGTGCCTGGTGCAAGGCAGGCGGCAGGCTTTGCTCTCCACCTCCCTCTGGTGGTCGGCCAAGGTAGTGATGGGTGATAATCATCCCTGATCTGAGGATCAAGCTTGTGATGGGGGTGGGCGGGGGATTGCTAGGAGACGGGGATCAGGAGAGGGAATTGACTTAGAGGAGGAAGCCCCAGCCACCTGCTCTCTGGCAACCGTCCTTTCCCTCTGACCCACAGAATGCACTGCAGGCAGACACAGGCATTCGGATAGAGCGTTATTTCCTTACCCATTTTCCTTTTTATTACTGTTGATTTTCTTCTCAGCAAGGGGCCGAAGGGGAAAGAGTGAGGGGTGGGCTACGGGAGTTCAGGCAGGTGGAAGGCTCTGACCCTGGCCAGAACGGGAAGAAGCTAGCAGTCTGGGAGTTGCAAGGGCGAGTAGAACGTTTAGGAACACACTTGCAGGATGTGAAGCCCACTTATAGGGTGTGGGACGACTGGAGCATTTGGGGAAGTGAGTCCCACACAAACATATTCCCAGACCTTCTTTGAATGAAAGGAGGCAGAATTGTTAGGGGTGAAGACAGGCTGGGATGGGGCATGACCACCTGCAGGAGGGGCAGGAAGAGTGCTTCCCAGGGGCATTGGTTTTATATCTCACATGGTAGATTGGAAGTTTTGGGGTGCAAGTCATAGATTGTGAGCTATACTTCCATAAATTCTTCTTTCTGAACAAAGTAAAACTCTCACACTCTTTTCTTATCTCCTAAAAAGCTTTGAGGTTTCTTCCTAAATTCCCAAATCAGCTTCGGAGTCCAAGACATCCCCAAGCTCCTGGCTAAGCAGATAGAGATGTTCAGCTTGAAGTGCATCAAACTCAGCATCGAGCTTCACAAAGTCAGCCCTCGCTGCCCCCAGCCCTCCACTGCCAATCCATCGCCCTACCCATCAGGCTGGTTTGGGCAAGGAGGCCACTGCCAGCTCCCAGCATAAACTCAGGAAAGCCCCCTCTGTCAGCTGATCCTCTTAGGATCCCAACTCTTCCTGAGTCCCTGCTGATGCAGCAGGACCAGGTGTTGGAGCTCGCATCCGCCTCGTGGCTGATGGGAGACGGGCACTCCTGATGGGACAGAGCTCCCAGGTCCTTGTTAAAGAGACTAGGTCCTTTGACTACAGAGGAGGTCTACAGAATAAAGAAAGAAAAAGAAAGATTTTAAAAAGAGAGAGAGAGAGAGAGAGACTGGGTCCCAGATGGAGACTTCAAAGCTAAGGAAATCTTGGAACTAAAGCTTCTATTTTCACCAGATCCCCTGGGCCTGTCCCTAACTCGCGCTCTGCTTTCCCTGGTTTCCCTTTGTCTGGTTTTTTAAACAAGGAACCCTGAATTTTCGTTTTGCACTGGAACCCATGCTTGGTATCCCTGAGCCTAACCTAGTAGATTCTGCCCTTTAGGCACTGCCCTCACCCTCTCTCCTGACCCCTCACTACACAGATCTCCAGCAGATAGAGAGGATGTTCCCAGCCAGCCTGGAGTAGAGTTTGCTAGAAATCTCCTGCAGACTCTATTCCCGCCCCCGCTCCCGTGCTCCTTCCCAGAACCACTGGCTCCTTAAGATCCAGGGCTCCATCTACCTGGAGATGGGAAGTGAGGAGCTATCTAGATATTCCTGAAGTTAGAGACGGAACTTCCTGAAGGAGGGGAAGGTTTTCCTGCTGAGAGCGGGCATTCCCTCGGGCAAGGGCCCAGCCTCTCCTTCAGCCCTGAAGACGCCTCCTCAGGTGGGCAAATTCCCAGGAGAGGGAGGCGGGTCAAGTCCCATCCCTCCCACTTCGGCCCCACCTATCTGTAGCCCCGCCCCAAGCCGCCTTAAGCCCCGCCCAGTCCTGCGGTCCCACCCAGCTCCGCCCCCGGACACCATCCCCAGTCCAACAGCCCTCAGCCCCGCCCACCCCGCCACAGGCCCCGCCCCTGACCGCCTTGCCCCGCCCTCACGGTGTCTTTCCGTTCCGCTTGCCCAGCCGCGCCAGTCACTCGCTCCGCAGGCGGCCCGCTGCCAGAGTCAGGCCCTTCAGCACACAGCTCGTCCTCCAGCTCTGCCTGCAGCGCCCGAAACCCCATGTACTCCCTGGGGCTGTCTCGGGCCCGAGCTGAGCTTTGAGTACAGGACAGTGGTGACTGGGACCCTACCACTCTCCACTCGCCTCAATAGGACTGCACTCAGCGGAGTCCCCACTCCAAGGCACTGAGGTCCTTTTCTGGGGTGTGGCGGCCTGCTCCCTCCCTCAGACTCTCCTGGCCAGGGAAAGATGATCAGGGCAGGGTCTGGGGTGGGGTGTGGGGGGACTCAACTCCTTACATGGTTTCTGATGGGCATTAGGATCCCGTCGAGGGGAAAGGGGGACACTCTGTCGCCACAGGTGACTGCCGTAGACAGATGGAAAGACAGAGCATGAGGACTGAGAGCCCCAACAGAAGAGACATTCTCCTGCATCCGGTGCAGCCCTGGGTTTAGCCTCTGCCTGCCTAGAACAGCATGGTGGAGGCTGGGGGTGGGGGAGGATAAACCAAAAAGGCCCAAGAAACCTGTGCGGGTCCCAGCCATCACTATGTCGTGCCCATGTCCTCTGCATCCCACCCACCACCACCCCGAGATCTTGAGAGGGGGCTCTGGGCTTCAGTTTCTGACTTGACAGGTTTCTTTCCTTTGCTTGTGTCCCTCTGACCTTCTAAGGCTTTGTCCTTCCTCCCCCAACCCCCATCACATTATGGGGTGTGGAAGGGGAGAAAAGCCCCTCTGCTACCCTCACCTTTTGAGGGGAATATCTTCAGCTTCTTCTCCTTGAATGGTTGAATGGGGGATGTCTGTGAGGGTCAGAAATGGGGTGCTGACGTCTCCTTCCCTTCCCACCCCCAACATGAACGGTGTGGCTTCCCTGACCGGAGGAGTGGGTGGAGGGCACAGGCATTAGGGAGCCACACAGAGGGGTGTGAAGCAGGGGTTCGGAGGGACGCAGGAGGGGGGTGGAATTGCCAGCTGGTTTTGGGGGCAGAGCCCAAACAGGAATGGAGGACCCCAAACTTACAGATTTCAGCTGGGCTCTGAGCGCCTGGCCCCGAGGTATGGGAACTGTCCCTGGGAGAGCCGTGTCCCCTCCTCTCCCTCACATTCCATCTGCCACCCCAGTGCTTCTCCCCAGTGACTAGCTGCTTGAGGCAAAAGATCATGGTGCTCCCATGTGGAAATTGTGGTCAACAGTCAACAGGACAGGGAGAGGAGGGGAGGAGATGCCAGAGAATGAAAGCAGGGAGGCTGGCGGAGGGTGGGAGAACTCTGGGGCTGCTAGGGGAAATGCCAGCCGGGAGTCTGAAAACCTGGGCGCTGCTCACAGATTCGTCCTGGGTTAGCCGCTGGACTGTCCGAGGTGTGGTTTCTTAAACAGTATGAAATGGCGATTGCAATAGCAGTTTAGCCTTCCTCATGGGATCCGTGTGAGATGACAGATGGAAAAGTCTTTAGAAAAGTGCTGTTATTAAGGGAACTGGCAGGGGTGCAGGGGAGAGTCAGGGGCTGTGGGAGGAAAGGAGCCGGGCAAGTGTTCAGGGGTGGGTTTCGGGGAGATTGGAGATGCCCAGCTTTGAGCCCCACAGCACTGAGGACGGGACAGCACTGGCCTCTGTGGCCTTGCCCACCTTTTCCAGCATGGCTACCTTCAGCGTCTCCACAGTCTCTGTGTCACCACGTACAGATGCTCCCCACCTTCTGGAAGCTTCTGCAAGAAGGGCTGCTCTGGCTTCTTCAGCTTCCCATGGTGGATGGGGTGGGACTGGACTCAGAGTCTCTGAGTGGGTAGGGCCCTCGTCCCTGGGCCACCCTAGTCTCTCCCAGCCTCTCCCTCATCTCATTCCCTTGGAAAGAGAATATGTGTGTGTCCCAGAGGGACAGGGGCCCTCTGGTGTCTAGGCCTGGTTTTTTCCTGACTCCCTCCCTGAGTGACCTCAGACAACTCACTGCCCCTCTCTGGGCCCTTTGGGAAAATGAAGATCCCTGCCCCCTTGGACAGCTTGTGCGGTTCTGGGTGGGTCGTGTGCCTCCGTGCCAGCCCTTCTCATCTGGCCTGGAATCCTGACCTGCCTCCTCGCCCTGCCCGCAGCCCACGGCTTCTTCAGGCTTTCCAGATCGTATGCGATGATGCAGAAGGTTTTGGAGGTCCAGGGAGTTTTGACATTTGCCCATGACGGTGACAGAGGTATTCACAAGGAGCCCTGTGGCTGCAGTCTGGATGATCTTGAGTCATCTCTTAGTCCTACGGGACTAAGGGACAGACAAGCCTCTGTGTTTGTTCTGTCACACCTTCCGCGGAAACATTCCCTGATAAATTGCCCTGGCCCCCAAACTGAATGAGAATTGGAGGCTGACCTCAGACTTTAGTGTTAGTGTAAGAACTTCAGTTTCCTTTAGTGTCCTAAAGAGGAAGCTAGTAATCGTCCTAAGTGCAGAATGAGTACTGCGACTGGGAGATCAACTGGATCCCAGGGGCCTGAGGCAGGCACGTGTGCGCACACGTGCGTGGGTGGAAGGTGGTGGTGGGACATAAAAGGAAACAGAGAGACAAGAACGGAGAAGAACCATGATGTGCTGACCCCAAGTGCTAGAGACTCCAGAGCCATCTTCTAACCAAAGGGCTGTGTATCCAAGAAAGACTGGGCTTGTTCTGCCTAGGGGCAGATCTTGGACCTGGGGCAGGGAGGAACAAGGAGGTAGATGCGGTAGAGTGAGCATTTTCCAACAGTCGTTCTGCATTCTTTACTTTGGTCCTGATAGGATGGAAAGATGGAAATTCTTTTTTTGTTTGTTTGTTTGAGACAGAGTCTTGCTCTGTTGCCTGGGCTAGAATGCCATGACGTCGTTCACAACAACCTCAAACTCCTGGGCTCAAGCGATCCTCCTGCCTCAGCCTCCTGAGTAGCTGGGACTACAGGTACACGCCACCATGCTGGGCTGATTTTTTCTATTTTTAGTAGAGATGGGGTCTCACTCTTGCTCAGGCTGGTCTTGAACTCCCAAGGTCAAGCTATCCTCCTGCCTCTACCACAGTGCTAGGATTACAGGTGTGAGCCACTGCACCCGGCGGGAAATTCTTTCTCATGTGCATCACCTGCTCCCTGCTTCTGAGAGTGGACACTCCAAGATTTGACCTTTTTTGCAGGTAACCTGAAGTCAATGTGATTAATATTATGCATCTTGCCAATGCCCATAAGCTCCTCTGAGGCAAAGAGAGTCAGTTTTCCACACAGGACCACGTAAGAGACACCAGAATGCTCTACTGCCATGCTTTCCAGTTCTTTTGCTTTCAATAATGTCCCTTCCTGCTGTCAGGCTGTCATTTCTCTCTGCTTTATTCTTACTGTAATATAATTTTTGCTATTTCAAACATATTGTTTCTAACTTGTTTTATGCAGGAATCCAGAGTTCTGAAACTATCAGAACTCGTTGTAAACTAAGAATAAATGGATTCTGAGCAAGTGCTCCTGTGGGCAAAGTACCTGACCCTCAGCCGGGGTTTGATTCAGATGCCTCCTTCCGGGCTCGCAGGACCCCTGCGCGCATTCCCGTCTCCCTGGACTGTCATCATCGATACACTGGCCTGCCAGGTCCCCCAGGCTGGACACAACTTCCTCATCCTTGCATCTGCAGTGCCTGGTGTGTAATAGGAACTCAAGAGATGTTTGTCAGATGAATGGGTGACTTGTCTTGGCACCCACTTGGCACCTTGGGGGTCTTGCTTGGCTTTGCCTTTGCAAAACTTTCTGGTTTGGAGCAAGGCTCCTCGTGGGCAGAAGAGGTTGCTAATGGCCGAGTCTCAGAGGGATGCGGTGAAACTGTTTCTTAGTTTGAACGCCCCTGTCTATGGGGAGGCGCAGTCCCTCTCTTGGGAATGAGCTGCCTGGGTTGCCTCTGGCTTCAACGCAGACGTGCCTCACTCCTGGGAGAGCTCAGCCTCCGTGTTGTGTTTGAAGTGTCTGCCCAAGACAGGAAGGGTGGGGCCATGCCCGCGACCTCCCTACCTCCCTCAGTGCGGTGTACTCTGGGACTGCTCTCTACCTGTCTCCCTGTGTAGACAATGAGGCTTTGTTGGTGCTTACGTCTCGTGTCTGGGGTATGTCTTGGTCTCCTCAGGTTCAGAACTCCTCCAAAAGAAAGAATCCTATTTCTTCCGTTAGTTTGGGGGGTCTCCTGAGAGTTAGGTTCCTATGGCTCCCCCTCAGCCTGGGGGCTCCCTGAGGGTACTGTCTGCTTTTTCTGCCGCTCCAGGCCTCGGCTCCAAGGGACAGGGAGAAGCTGGTGGAGGACAGACTTTGAGAGTGGCAGGGAAGGGACTGAGGGTGGGTTTCACAGGGATGGGGCCAAGATCCCAAGGCCCAGGAAAGGGTGTGGCCGAGATGAACGGTCAAAGCCACAGCCCAAAACTTCCCATACCCTAGGTCTGAAAGAACTGAACAGACCTGGAGGTGAGGAGGCCCAGGTCACCTGAGAAAGATGATTGGGGGTTCCCAGGATTTTCTGAGATGTGTCAAGGGGCTCCCTGGATGATATTAGGGAGCTGAGACTTGGAGTGGTTGTGGGGGGACCCGCAGTGATGGACAGAGGAGGGGTAGAAGTGGGGGACCTAGAAGGAGACGGGGAAGTCAGGATGAGGCAGAGGGACTAGGGGAGGCATGGGTTCCCCTTTGCCACTCCTTGAGCGACTGACGACACACTTTGCCCCAGTCGCTGCCCAAGCAGGGTGGAACCTGGCTCAATGGTTTCCATTCAGGCTCCCACGAGCTTCCAAGAGCAGCTCTCTTCCACGAAGGCCACATGGGTGCGTTGTCCTGAATGGAGGCAGGAGACAGGGTGTGTTAACCCCCTTGGGTTCCTTGAGAAGCCTGTTTGGTCACAGGACTATATCACCTGGCCCTCTCCTTCAGCCAGCTGGGTCTCCCCCTCCCCAGTTAACTTCACAGGCATCTGGTTTCTCCCTACACCCTGCTCCGACTCCCACTGAGAGAAAAGTCAGATCACCAAGAGGGTCACAGCCTCTCTGTCCCCTTCCTGGGCCCCAGGGAGGCTGGCCGGGCCAACATGTTGCAGACTGCTGAAGGATGACCAATGCCTGAACCCTGCCCTCTCTCCCTCCTCCATGTTTGTCCTCCCCCGAGGCTCCCTCTCATCCTCCTTTCAGTTCCATCATCATTAATTCATAGACCCTGGCTTCCCAGCAGGCGGACTCTGGTGTCAGGAGTTGGGGAGCCAGAGGGGAGAAAGGAAGCTGGCATTTGTTCCAGCGGGAGCATCCCCCACAAAGGGGTGGTGCTCCCATCCTCCTCAACACCAGGCCACACATGCCCAGTAAATGAGCAATAAGAGATCAGAGAAATTCATAAAAGTGACTTTATTGAGTTGTGCAGTGATGCTCTGGGGTCTTCTCCCTGCCCACAGCTCTCCAGTCACCTGTCCCCAGCTCAGTCATGGAGGAGATCACTTTTCCTCCAGGAGAAGGAGCTCTGGAAACTCATCAGGGCATAAAGGAGAGGGCAGAGAGATGGGGAGTCTCTGGAAAAGGAAACAGGGGACCCTGAGCCGGGGAGTCCCCAGTAGAGGGCCCAGAAAGAGGAGCCTGGGGACATGAGAGGCAAGAAGTGAGAGGGAGCTTCTCAGAGGCAGAGGGAGAAGGGAAGAGGAGCCCATGGGTCCTTGTAAACCTGGCTGCACCCCGACTTTCTGTCCTCACGTCCAGCTTGGTCCCTTCATCCCCTCGCCCATCCTTTCACCCTTTTTTCCAGCCTTGGGGTTGGCCTTGCCGCTGCCCAGACACGCCACGTTGTTTTGCATTGTCCTTGCCTGTCCCTGACCTTTCGCGTAGGGTCCCTTCCTCTCTTCTGCCCAGGGAGTCAGTTCACACGTCTCTGCGGGGAAGCCTTTGAGACGGCCCTTGGTCAGGTGTACATGTGCCCTCCTCTGTTCTCCCGCAGCTGCGCCACTTGCTGTCATTCTCTGTTCCGTCACCACACCCCCCCTCCTCCACCCCCGCCCATGACTATGGACTCCAGAGCTTTGGGTTTTCTGAGTCTAGCACAATCCAGGCACAGGAAAGGCAGCAAAAACTCCAGGTACCAAAGATGGTGTTGGCTGAGAGAGAGACAGAGAGAGCAGGTATTCAGGGGAGATGGAGAGGGAGAGCCGAATGGGGCTGCAGAGGGGGCAGAGGGAGCGGGCAGAGGAAAGGAGCGGCAAGGGGTCGAAGGGTGCGCCCCCTCATCAGACCACCGTGCTCAGGGTGGAGGACGCCTCCACTGTGCTGAGGGTGGCGTGCACGGGCAGCACGGGGGCCTGCTTGAGGGAGCGCCGGGTCTCATCCCTGTTCTGCCACACGTAGTGAACCAGATAAGCCACCACCAGCGTCAGCCAGCCCCCCATGGTGACCAGCAGAGCCACGTCTGTGCCTCTCCGGGCCCCGCCCCGCCCCACCCCACACAGCTCTTCCTCCCGGGCCAGCAGCAGGAACTCCTGCCCCACGAGGTCTGGGCGCGCTCCTGGGCCACACACGATGCCTGTCCCGGTGCCTGGAGCCAGCCTCACCTGCCTGAGCACCTCCTGGAGGGCACAGTCGCAGTGCCACGGGTTGGCGGACAGGTTCACTTGGATCTGCAGCCCCATGAAGGCCTCCACGGGCACCGAGGCCAGTTGGTTGGCGGAGAGGTCGAGGTGGCGCAGAGTGCCCGCCAGGCCCTGGAAAGCAGCCCCCGAGAGGTGGGCAAGGGCATTATGGGACAGATCCAGCTCCTCCAGGACAGACAGGTGCTGGAAGGCACCAGCTGGCACCGATGCCAGCTGGTTGGCATCCAGGTAGAGCTTGCGAGTGTCGTTGGGGATGCCGGTGGGCACAGCGCTCAGGCCCGCCTGGCTGCATCGGAACGTCCGTTCGCCGGCTTCCTCTGCCACATAGCAGCCCCGGGGAGGCACCCGGGGGCTGGGCATGGTACCACCTGTGCCTATCACCAACAGGAAGGACAGAAGATGACCGGCTGGTGGGAGCATGGCCACAGATTGGCATAGTCCTAGAGTGGAGTAGGTTCTGGGGAAGAAAAGACCACATAGAGGAAGAGTGAGTGAAGAGAATTCCATTGCCCTGCGCCTGGCAAGCTCTCTCTTTCCGAGGTCCCACTTTTTGGGGTTCTCTCAGATCTGGGTGACTTTCTTACTTCTTCTTTGGGGTCTCTTTCGATCTAGAGTTCCTCAATAAGGCCTTTTGGGAAAAGAGTCCGCCGGGCTTGAGGGTCGTAGGGTCTATTGATCCCAGAAGGCTGATCTCTGAGGTTTTTTGGTCCAAGGCCCTGTTGGTCATTCTGGGTCTGGGGGTTTCTAAGTTTCTGCCTCTGCCCATGTATTGATTTCCTTTGTTGGAGTAAAGTTTTTCCCCTACCTACTTGGGTGGCTGCCAGGTGGGCCAGGGAGACACCCACAGGTCTTGCTGGCAGTAGTGTGCTGGAGACAAGGGGGACAGATCAGGATAGGATTTCAGGGTGTCCAGCTAGGCTAGATGACTAGGTAAGATGTGCCTCTGGTGCTGCCTTCTGAGCCCGTCCACCCTTTTCTGGAAGCACCCACCCCTCTGCCTGTCCCAGTTCTGTCCCCTCTACCCTGCTCACCCTCCCCCTTCCTCTCCCTCCTCCTCCCCCCGGCCTCTCACCCTGTTGGTGGCAGAGCCTTCTCCTGCGCTGCTGCCCTCTCCCCGGAAGTAGCCTCCTTGCTGCTCAGCTCTGGAGACCCACTTCCTCCTGCAGAAGCCCTGTTTGCTATAGCTGCAGGAAGTTGGGGGCTGGGGCCCTAGAGTGTTGGGTTTCCTGGAATGTGACTCTGGGCCGAGGTGTCAGATACCTGAGCCATGACTTGGCCAGGTGATGCCAAGAGAAGGCAGATCCTGGGCCCTGATGAACTCTGCCATGGGGAGACCAGGCCCCATTTCCATTCCCTGCCCTGGGCTCCCCTCTCAAGGCCTCGACGTTGCCAACTTCCATCACCCCTCTTCCAGTTGGGGCTGGGAGTCTGCCTTCCAGAACCCTCCTCCTTGCCCAGAGCCTGAATGGACAGAAGGATCCCCAGGTGGCAGACCCAAGGGCACAGAATTGGGTGGGCCCCGTCGTCCATCCATTGCCTCCAGCAACCTGTATCCCCTCTTCCCTCCCTCCCCCTACTCTCCTCTGTCCTCCTACTGTGTCCTGTGGCACCTTCTTCCCTGGTGAGCCAACTTCCCTCAGCCCTTTCCTTGGAAAACACCTCTCTGAGGACCTCACCTTCTGGTTCCCACCGTGCCCAACCCTCCTGCCTGCCAGGGGATGCTGTGGCTCCATTTCAGTTTTCTCCCGTGCTGGGCTGATGGCCCCTCTAGGAGTTGGAAGGGGTTTTTCAAGTCTGATAGGGTCTCCTGTGAGTTTTCCTGCTGATTTTGTGTTCTGGGTTGGAATTGACTCCGGTTTTCTCAATTTGCTGGTGCCCTTGGCTCCCAAGTCGGCACTTTGAACTCTCTTTCATGCCGGGAACCAAAGAGGGCTTGGACTTGCCCAGGGCCTCCAGATCCCAACCATCTTCACAGCCTGTGCCGCCTCTCCTAATTTCACTGGGTGGTGGGAAGGAAGGATGTGAAGCCAGAAGATGAGATTTGTGTTTGACTTTGGGCATGTCACCTCACTCACTGGTCCCCAGTGTCTTAGCAAGTGAGAACACAGCTGCAGGGATGAGAGGACATGAAGGTGCTTTGTGAAGTGCTGTGCAAATGCTAGTTTTTATGCTACTGTCTTTCAGAACACACTGCAGAACTTCCTCCATGATTTCAGTACCCAGGCCAGGCTTTCCCTCTCCGCCTCCTCTCCTGTGCTCTGCAGGGGCAGGGGTGACAAGGGATCATGGATGTGAATATCCATGTGGATCCATCTAATACTCCCCCAACCCTGCTTTTATTTTTGAGATGAGTTCTCACTCTGTCCTGCAAGCTGGAGTGCAGTGGCCCGATCATAGCTCACAGCAACCTCAAATTCCTGAGCTCAAGGGATTCTCCTGCCTCAGCCTCCAGAGTAGCTGGGACTACAGGTGCACACCACCATGCCTGGCTAATTTTTCCATGTTTTTTGAAGAGATAGGGTCTCACTGTGTTGCCCAAGCTGGTCTTAATCTCCTGGCCTCAAGCAATCCTCCCACCTCAGCCTCCCAAAGTGCTAAGATTGTAGGTATGAGCCAACACACCCAGCCTGATCCATCTAATTCCTTAGCTCATGGTGGCTTATCCTCTTTAATTCCCTTGACCTTGAAGTCCAACCACATCTGCTGCCTTGGCCATCCCATGGCCTAACCTCCTGCAGAACCATCCTACCCACACCATCTCCTGGTGCTGGGGCTTAAGGTGGTCCCCTTAAAGGAGGGGACCATCCAGTTTAACCCTTTTAATTTGTACATAGGTAAACTGAGGCCCAGAATGCGATGAGAGTTACACAGTGGGCCAGTGGCCCTACTAAGGTCAGAGCCCAGTTTCCTGACTCCTTGTCCAACCACTCCCCACTGCCTGCTGGCACCTGTCCTACCTGCACGCCACACTTGCCAGTGCCTGAATCCTTGCCTTGTGAGCCCTGGTGATGCTCACAGTACTGTATGGAATCTGGGAGCCTTCTTGCTAAGTCAGAGAGGTGCAAGAGAATAGGAGAGCTGGTGTCATAAAGAGGAGAGAGGAAAGAGTTGCACAAAGGAGGATGAGGTCATAAGCCGTGGAGACCTTTCTGAGAAGGAAAACCATGCTGGATTTTACAAGAGACTGTGGGTGACCAGGACTGGACACATAATTGTACAGCCCAGCACAAAATGAAACTCTGGGGCTCCTTGTTCAAAAGCTGTTAAGAATTGCAAGATGATGACAGCAGGGTATAAAAACAAGTGCATGGCCCTTCTGAGCACAGCGTGGGAAGTCTCAACATGCCCATGAAGCTGGCCCTGTAGGTTACTGCTTTTTTTCTTTTCAGCGGGGAGTGGGTGGGGGAGGAGTTCCGCCGTGGGAGGGGCAGCCTGGCCCCCTCTGCAGTAGGTTACCTTTGAACAAGCAGTTTCAGAAGTGAGATGGGGCCAGAACCAGATACCAGCGGATATCATCTCTGAGGATGTACTCACCACTGCCTCGTTCCTGTGACGTCAGCAGGGGCATTTCATAGACTCAAGTTTATCCAAGGAATCAGATAAGATGAAATTTTCTACACGTGGGCAAGAGAAGCAAACATTTTCTGTGTTGGGCTTGTTAGTTGGGCCAGGTGCTCTGCCACTGGAGACTTGGGTGTCCATCTCGGGATGGTGGCTGGTGGCTGAATGTGGGATAGAAAGCTCATGGCACCCTCCCCTCCCCCTGTTCTCCTCTCACACCGGGCAGGAGGTTTGGCTAAGGTAGAAGAGTTAAGCCTGATTCTTTTTTTTTTTTTTGAGACAGAGTCTCACTCTGTTGCCTGGGCTAGAGTGAGTGCCGTGGCGTCGGCCTAGCTCACAGCAACCTCAGACTCCTGGGCTCAAGCGATCCTCCTGCCTCAGCCTCCCGAGTAGCTGGGACTACAGGCATGCACCACCATGCCTGGCTAATTTTTTCTATATCTTTTTAGTTGTCCAGATAATTTCTTTCTACTTTTTTTAGTAGAGATGGGGTCTCGCTCTTGCTCAGGCTGGTCTTGAACTCCTGAGCTCAAACAATTCGCCCACCTCGGCTTCCCAGAGTGCTAGGATTACAGACATGAGCCACCGCGCCTGGCTCACTCTTGAAGAAGAGTTATCTCCTCACGTGAGGGCGGCTTCCAGGAAAGAGTGGCGCTACACAACACGGCTGCCGTGGGAGCGGCAGGCAGTCTGTGCACGTGTGTGAGCCAACAGGGCCTGTGCATGTGGTTAATTAAGGGAGGCTTATTAGTGCAAGACTCAGCAAAGAGGGGAGATCTGAGGGAGGCAGGAACCACGGTTAGGACAGTGCACACTGCAGGCTGGGGAGTGACAGGCTTGGAGCAGAAATTCTTTTCTGCCATTTATTCATTGGCTCTGAGGATTTCCTGTGAGCCCTTTGTTCCAAGTACTGTGCTAGTCAAAGGGGCTGCAGATGCTGTTCTTAAGGTGCGGGTCTGCAGCAGTGGTTCTCAAAACTCAGCCTGCACGTTAGAATCACCTGGGGAGCTTTTAAGAATTAGTTATGCCGGGGCTTTATCTGGACCAATTAAATTGAAATCTTTGTGCAAGGGATCTGGGCACGGATATCTTTCATAAGCTCCCCAAGTATTTCTAATGTTGAGAACTGTCCGCCTGGAGAGAGAAAAAGACATGTTGACGCATGTCTCCACAATGCATTAATGTGGTGTCTGCCCTACCTGCCGTGTGTACCAGGAGCTTTGAAGCACAGAGGGAGAGTAAGCAACGTGGCAGAACCTGCCGGCTGCCTACTCGGTAGCCATTCCGGACTCCTTCTGATAATACACACAGATCTGGGAGTAGCGATGTACTTGCCGATTGAACCTGATGGGCCTTCTCAGCCCATCAGAAATCCTGTTGCCCACTTTTCCAACCCTCTTTGCAGCTCAGGGTGGCCCAATTGTGGTCAATGACATCTAAGTGGACGTCTGTGGGAGGGGTTTCTAGAACGGTCTTTGATTTGCTCATTGGATGGGGCTGGGTCCTGCTCTTCCCCCTACCACTTTTCTCCCTGCTTTGAACATGAAGGGGTCAACTGTAGCCATCTTGTGACCATGAGGCTAAAAAGCAGAGAGGAAAAGTGAAGAGATGTTGGCCTGGAGGTCAATGAGCCACTCAACCAACACCAGCAACCTCCTACCTCTAGATTCATTATGTGAGATAAATAAACCCCTATTTCAGTGCTTCTCGACTTGGTTTCACATTAGAATGTAGGCGGTTTCGAAAACTACTGATGCCACACAGAGATTCTGACTGAGCTGATCTGGGATGTGTCCAGTGATGGGAATTTTGAAAAGCTTCTTAGATGATTCAACTAGCAACCTAGGGTAAGAAGAATCATTACTCTGTTTGGGCTTTCTGGCACTTTCAGTTGACAGCATTCTTATCTAGTACACTAACTTTTCAGGGTTCCAGGGAAGGCTTCACCAATGGGTGACATTTGAGCTGGGCCTTCCAGGGAGGGTGCATCAGGTGGAGAAGCAGAGCATGCACAAGAGCAAGGGAGCACGAGACAGCTCAGCTTCTAGACCACGAAGAGAATGGAGGGGGAGCCGGTAAAGGCTGGGGCTAAAGAAGCGAAAAGGGACCAGGTCTTGTGGGCCTGCGTACCATGGAAGAATTGAGACTTGATTCAGTGCTTGAGCAATGGAAGGGTTTGAAAATTAGATTTGATATTTGGATCATTCTGTTGGTTGTGTGGAGGATGCACCGGTGGAAGGAAAACCAGTTATGATGACAGTCCAGGTGTGATATGATAAGGGCCTGAGTGGATGCTGTGCATGGGAATGGAGGAGCCATGACTGGGGTGTCCATACTTTGCTGTGGCCTATGAAGTGTGTGGGAAAACGCTTGGGCCAGGCCCGGCACCATCAGACATTTGTGTCACTGGGCACATCCTTCCCCAATTCCCTTGGGCCTTCAGTCCTCCGGAACTCACAGTCCCTGAGATCCCTTCTAGCCTGATCCCAAGGTGTCTATGATGGTGGCGCAGGGGAGAGGCTTAGCATGGCAGGGCCTTGGCTCCCAAGTTCAAGGCCCAGGACATAAGCCTCTCAGACCCCCATCCTTGGCAGGCTGAGTCACAGCTCTTCCCTCCAGGATGTTGACTCCATATCCCAAAGACGTGACCTCAGGGGAAAGAAGTTCAGCAGCCCCCAGGCCCTTCCCTCCCTGATGCTGGAGACCCCCAGGGCCAGTCTGGTTGGGGGGATAACTGAAAGGAACGGAGGGGAGCTACTTTATCTGTCATGTCAGCCAGAGACTCATCTAATGCCAGGATACTGGGCAGTTTCGGGAGGAGGGCAGCAAAGGCCTCTGCTATTCTTGTTCCTTGTGGAGAAGGGCAAAGGGTGTATCCACCTCATGCTCCCATCCTTGGATGTACTCTCTCATTGGCATACACACATCTGAGCACTGACTGTGTACCACAGCCTCTTAGGCATTGGGGACGCACAGAGAATTAAATGTCTCTGGCTGGGCACTGTGGCTCATGCCTGTAATCCCAGCACTTTGGGAGGCCAAGGTGGGAGGATGGCTTTCACCTAGGAGTTATGAGGTTGTGGTGAGCTATGATTGTGCCACTGCACTCCAGCCTGGGTGACAGAGTGAGATCCTATCTCTAAAATCAATCAATCAATCAATCAATCTCCCAGACAATGGGGGAGGACTGTGTGTGCACACATCCGGCCACCTGATAGCTTAGCGGTGGGCTTGAGCTGAGGTGTTGGCAGGGGTCAGAGGAGCCTGGAGGATGAAGCAGTGGACTCTGCCTGGACATTGGGGGAGGCTTCGCAGAGAAGGGAACAGGTGAGCTAGGTCTCAAGGATGAACAGGAGTCTCCCAGATGGCAGAGGGTAGGAAGAAAAGCATCCTGGGCTTGGAAAAGAACAAGAGAGAGAGAGAGAGAGAGAGAGCACGGTGCGTTCTGAGAATGGGGAGTAGAGCAGTGTGGCTGTAGCCTGGGATATGTGGTTCAGGTACATACTTCAGCTAACATTCACGGAGAATCTGCTCTGTGTAGGAATTGCAAATGCGAATAAGACCCGGAATAAGCCAAGCAGCTTGGCAGAAGTGGATCTGTAAGAGTCACACATAAAGCCCTTTGCCTAGTGCCTGGAACACAGCAAATGCTTAATAACCTTTGCTGTGATTGCTCCTAAAGGAGGAGCTGGCCTTATCCAGGAAGGAGGTGATCTGGGGGCAGGGGCCACCCAGAATGTCTAGACAGGTGAGGCTAGGAACAGAAACTCAATTGGAAGGAAGCCAGGGAGTCTTGTCTTGAAGCTACTGTTCTTACATCCATTGCCCTTTTGATCTGTAATATTTTCAGCTTTCTAGACTGCTTTTATTCATGGCAGAGAATGTCAATTGTCCATATCAAGGAATATGCAGATTCAGGGGTTCCTAAAGTAGCAGCCTGCCCTGGTTGCCAGAGGAAGGGAGGTCCTGGTTCCCAGGCATGAGCTCCTGGCTGGCTCAGCCCTTTCTCTCCGCAGCCCAAAATAGCCAACCATGGGACTGGGCGAGGGAGGCAGGACGGAGTGCCCACTGGCGATGCTGCCAGACACAGCACCCTTTCCTGGCCTCCCACCCGCTCCTAGTTCTCTGGAGGTTCACTCAGTGCTCCTTTGTCTGCTTCACATCCACCCTCCCATCCTCCGTCCCCTCCCTACCACGTGCCTGGGGTGTCCCCACCCAAACAAAAACAAAAATCAACTGTCAATGAAATAAGCAGCTCTTTCCTTCCTTGCACTTGCTTTGAGTGTGACTCAACACGCAGGAAGCAGGGTGGGGGGATGAGGGAGAGAGCAGGGAATAGTAGGGGTGGAGGGTGGCATTCTCTCCCCCGGGCATCTGTGGGGGCAAGGGGCTCCCCCCTCCGCCTTCTCCATACCGCCCTCACCCAGGGAATGTGTTCCCCGTTTATCACCCTGCCCATGTTTGCTATCTCAGCCAAGCAGAGGCCCCGCCACATGGGAACACCCCAAGGCTGAGGAATGTGTCTATCTCAGCAGACTAAGGAGCTCCCAGAGGGCAGGGAGAGCCTGTAACAGAGGCTCACTTTGTTTTGAAAACACATTCATAAAAATTTCATTTTATTTTTTTCAGTGACGCTATCCTTCAAAATAGAAAACATTTAAAAGTATTAAATAATATCACATGACACAAGGTTTGAAATTAGAGCCTGAAAAAGATCTCCCTGAATCCCTCCCTCCTGATACAAAGTCTGTTTTTATTTTGTTGAATTTCCATAGCCTAGTAGATGCTCAAGTATCATTCAAATAAGGAATGAATGAATAAAAGGCCACACACATGGAACACTTAACTAAGTGTCAGGAATTGTCTCAAGTGTTTCACATTTATTGACCCATCTCATCTTCACAACGTGAGGTGGATGTTATTATGAGCATCACCACCTCCATGTAGAAATGAGGTAACTGAAGCACAGAATGGTTCAGTGACCTGTCTACAGTCACACAGCTGGTCATGAGAGGAGCTAGGAGTTGAACCCTGGCAGTTTGGTGCCACAAGCTTCCCAGCGATGCTCTATTTTTGCTTATCTTAATCATTAATGCATGTACAGGTTTAGAAAAACTTTTTCTTTTTTTTTTTTTTTTTTTTTTGAGACAGAGTCTCACTTTCTTGCCTGGGGCGAGTGCCGTGGCGTCAGCCTAGCTCACAGCAACCTCAAACTCCTGGGCTCAGGCAATCCTACTGTCTCAGCCTCCCAAGTAGCTGGGAC
>CAUYSK010124674.1:0-10756 GCA_963575035.1 Avahi laniger | reverse complement strand
TGGGACTACAGGCATGCGCCACCATGCCCAGCTAATTTTTTCTATATATTTTTAGTTGTCCAATTAATTTCTTTCTATTTTTAGTAGAGACGGGGTCTCACTCTTGCTCAGGCTGGTTTTGAACTCCTGAGTTCAAACAATCCACCTGCCTCGGCCTCTCAGAGAGCTAGGATTACAGGTGTGAGCCACCGCTCCGGGCCTGTACTACATAGACTTTTACCACCATCATTTTAAGAGCTGTACAATAGTCCACTGGGTGACAGTTTACTTAAGTATTCTTCATTTTTCTCATTTTTTCCGTCAGTTCTTTATACAATAAATATATTTCTTTTTATGTATGTTACATTCTGTCGTAATTACTTTTGCCCATGTTGTTTAGCCTTTTTCTTTTTATACTTTTCCTTAAAATAGCCACATTAGTAAAATTAATTAGGTAGGGGCTAGATGGGTGTATCTTGAAATGTTAAACCTCTTCCTCTAGGGAATTACTCTATTGCTTGTAAACTTGGAAAGTCCTTTGTTTGATTGTAGAAAGTTTCTGTTAATATATGGCTTCAAAAAATTTATCTGGAATTAATTTAGAAGTATGGTTTGAAATAAGGGTGTAAAATGAGATTTTTTTTTTTTTCCAAATTACTGACCAGTTGGTCCAACATTATTTATGGCATGGTCCTGTACAATCTTTCCCAGTAGTTTATGATTCCTTTCTAAATCACCTCCTTATTTATTTGTTTATTTATTTATTTATTTTTAAGAGATAGGGTCTCACTGTGTCACCCAGGCTGGAGAGCAGTGGCCCAATCATAGCTCACTGTAACCTTGAACTCCTGGGCTCAAGTCCTTCATTTCTGAATGAATAATTTCTGTCTTCTCAAGTGGTGCCTCAAATTTCTTGATTTTGCACTATATCTTTAGTGGCAAACATTTATTTACCAATTAATGCTGGGTGTGTATGTACCTCTTTACATATTAATCTGTCTTTCTCAAATGTAAAAGATAATTTTTATTAAATTCTTTAAATTACCTCTACTGCCTTTTTATCCTACCTTTGAAGAGTCAGGACACTGTTGGATGAAGCATGAAAGATGTTAACTAAGGAAATGGACAGTGTCTTCTATCCATCTTTTATTCAATCATTTTTTAAATTTCATTTTCAGAGGAAGTAACATTTTTTAGTTAATGTGCAGTTTGGAGATGTTTTCCTCCCTTTTAATCTTTTAAAATACTCCCTTGAATTTGTAGAGGTCTCATGTATACCAGAGCTGTCCAGAAAGTATCCCACCATTGTTAATATAAGGAGAACAGGTATATGGCTGGAAACTTTCTGGACAGCTCTTGTATATCTTATCTGGGTTTCCCTCTGCATCTCAGATTGCTATTATTCAGTTTCCTTTGTTGATTTCTCTTCTTGCTTCATTTTAGCTATGGGCATTTCTGAAGGCTTCGTGCATGTTATTCTCCTTCTGTGACTTTTTTCTTAAGACCTCAGCTTTGAAGAATGTGCTATTGATTACAAATTATAATTTAGGATATATCTGGCCTCCTGGATCTGGTCAGTTTTTCTTAACTATCTTTTTATATCTTCACTTGGTTATTTCATTATCACCTTAGTTTCAATAACTTTACCACTGATTTCATTATGACTTTTATCTACAAATTTTCCTCTCCTTTCAATTTCTCTATTTCAGTCAGTAAAACTACTGGCCTGCAAATAATAAAGATTTAAAATTAGCCTTGAAATAGTCTTGTTTTTATTATCCTCTTTCACTTCTATATTCAGTCAGCTAATCTCTGGTCTATAATGCTATGTGATTGTTCGTTTGAAAAATGCTTTATGGAAGTAAGCGTTTTATCGGAAAGAATATAATTTATTATGTCTGTAGCCTTCTTTGCATTTATATTTCTGCCACTCGAGATCTCGTGCCTATTAATTCACTAGGCTATAGACTTTCAGCTGACTTCCCTGCTCAAATATAGTCAATATAATCTAGACTTGTCTCCCTTTAAAAGGTCTAATTGACCTGAGTCTCATCTTCAATAATTTCCAGTACTCATCTCTACTTCTTAGCTTGGCTTTCGAAGACCAGTTTATCCAAAAAATCTTCCCCCATGTTTCTGGAGCATCTTTCTCTTTCTTTTGAATCTATTACAAACTTTTCCATGTTTTGAGGCCATGAGAAAGTCTAAGCCCTCTTTCCCCCCAGCCTGCTTGTTCTTCTCTTCTGTGTGCTGTGAACAGAGGGAGAACACACTCTAAGCCACAACGATATAAGCTTAGACATGAGCATCATCACTTACTGATTGACTGATTAGCCCTGGATGAGGTACTTAAATTCTGAACTTCAGTTTCTTCATTTATTAAAAGATGACAATTATATCTACCTTATAGAATTGTTGTAGGGATTAACGTTCATGTATATAAATAAGATGCTGCTCTTTAGAATATTTGCTGTAATTATTTTCTACTGAAAAACTTAATGTTTTATTTTATGTCTACTATTTTTCATAGTTATTAAGAATTTCTTGTCAGTTTGACTTGCTAACGCTTTAAACTTAAAAATGGTATTTCACAATTCTCTTCTATCTCACTGAGCATTGATCCATCATGATGTGGAAATATAAAAAGGCAATATAACTCAAGTTGCATGGATTCAACTTCTAGCTTTACTACTTAACAGCTGTATAACCTTGGGGAGGTTACATAAATTCCCTGTGCCATAGTTACTTTATTTGTAAAATAGAAATGATAAATTTCATAATGCAAGGATTGTTGTGAAGATTAATCAATATGTGTAAAGCACCTATAACAGTACTGGTTATGTAGAAACTGCAATGTAAGTGTTAACACATTATCATAGACAAAAGTAATCCCTAAAGTTAGCATGAGCTGCTTGAATAAATTTTTTCTGTAATAATGTTATATATTTATTATATAAATAGTTTCATAATAATGAGTTAACATACATATCTGTATCTCTCTATATATATTTGAAATTTATTAAATCTATGATTAAATATGTTAAAGAAGCAGTAAACATACAAAGAATAAGAGGGCTTTCAAAAGTCAGACTGGTAAAATATGACTGAAAAGCATCGTACGGAATCCTCCAGTGTATTACTACAAAAGACTCAAGAAATAATAAAATTCCTGTGTATGGTACCTACAGAAAAGGAGAAATTTGTTTGCTGACCACATTAATAAACAAAAAAGTTGAGTTGATGTAAACCATGAAAGGCTAAAAATTCTAGCTGCATTCTACTGCTATTAGCTAATGAATACGTCGCACATATGCACAACTTATCACCGGTTTTTCAAGGAACTTATAAGGAACTAAAAGTAAAAGAAAGAAACCAGTAAGAACCTAGAACCTTTTCAGTTCTATAAACATTATGCCATTTATTTAGTTAAAAATATTCATGTTAAAATAGATATAACTGCAATTTTTTGTGACTATCAAGAATACTCTACCATAGAAACTTGTATTTTTTTGATTTCATGAAATTTGCACATGAAAATTCCTAGGGTAGAGATTTATTCTTGTTATTTTATAGATGCAGAAATTGAGGCTCAGAAAGTTCCATAATTTGCCTAAAATGATACAACTATTTTATATAACAATTCCTAACTAACATGAGCTTTTAATTATATTACGGGACTCAAAGAAAATTAAAAAAATTGCTTGTTTCTTCACAGAGCTTCCAATTGATTAATAGACTTTTAAATGAGTTTTCACAGTTGTCAGAAGTATGTTGAGCATGTGTGAATTTTCCTAACTCTACCAAAAGTTCATGGATAATGATCTTGAACATTAATTTTAATGCTGACTTAAATAAAAGCCATTAGCTAAATAGATATTATTGTATTTTGATCTTCCACTGCAATTTGTTTCCCTGGGGAAAAAATGAAATTGTTAAAGAACTTTAATTGCTTCCTCAAAACTTATATTTGTATGGTTTGAAATTAATAACAATATTTAAAATGCCCTTTCTAATATGATCAAATAATACATGAGGAATTTGCTAAATTTGTGTGTAGTTACTCATTGCATTTAGGCTTTCCTGAATAACATACCACCGCAAAATTTAGTGGCAAAAACAATAATTTATTATTGTTTCATGAGTTAATGGAGTTTCTTCTGATGTTGCCCAGTGGGCTCACTCATGCGGTAAACTTCAGCTGGAGGGTCAGCTGTGACTGCTGGTGTGGCTGGGCCTCTCTCCTTCTCTCAAGGTGGCCCTACCAGGTCTTTCATGTGGCATCAGCAACATCCCAAAAGACAATCTCCCAAGCATTTGTCAAACCTCTGTTGGTCTATTGGTGTCACTTAGGCTGATATCCAGTTGCCTAAAGCAAGTCATGTTTATCCAGTCCAGAGTCACCGTGGGAAGTCATTTTATCAAAAAGACACCTGCACTTGAATGTTTATTGCAGCACAATTCACAATCACAAAGATGTGGAATCAACCTATGTGCCCATCAATTCATGAGTGGATTAACAAAATATGGTACATGTATACTACAGAATACTACTCAGCCATGAAGAAGGATGAATTAAGTCCTTTTGCAGCAATTTGCGTGGAAATGGAGACCATCATCCTAAGTAAATTATCTAAGGAATGAAAAAACAAACACCACATGTACTCGTTATTAAACTAGAACTAACCAATAAGCACACATCAGCACAGAGGGAAGTAAAACTCAGTGGAAATCAAGCAGAGAGGAGAGGAGATGGGGATGGGTGAATACCTACCAAATGGGTACAATGAACACTATCTGGGTGATGGGCACACTTACAACTTTCATTCAGGCATAACAAAATTGATATATGTAACCAAAATCATTTGTAGCCCTATAATATTTTGAAATAAAACAATATTCTGAATATTTTGAAATAAAACAAGAAATGAAATTAGGTTCACATTTGACATAAAATATTTTTAATAAATACTTTATCTTTTATACGTGGTATCTAGATAGAAGCCTAACATGCTGTACATATTCAATTTTTTTTATTTGAACTATATTAGTTTTAGAGCCTTAATTTTCTTATGTATCAATCAGTCTGTGGAATAAATTTTGCAATTTAGATGACACATCATTATGTTAAGTCACTAGACTATTCCCATTTGCCTTGAAATAGTAATTCAATAAATAGTGCCCTAGTGAGCAAACAGAGCCAATTTCCTTCTAAACATTCAGTTTATTTGTTTGCAGAATTTGCTCCAAAGTAGAAATTGCTATGTGCTAAAATTTCATAGTAAAGTTCTAAGGTAATTACATAATATTAAATATCAATTTTTCATAGAATTTTAGAATCAAAAGTTACCTTAGAGATTACATAATTCAAAATCCTTTCAATTTCAAATTATAAAGCCAAAGACCAAAGACGATTGCTAACCTAATTCATTGATATAGAATACATTAGAAAACAAATTATAAACTGTAAAAGATCATATAAAATTGAAATAATATAATTATTATTTTTGAAATTCACCCAAAAAGTCAGCGTTTGTCAGGACTAATATATTTGTCATCTCCTGGTCCAAAGTTCTTAGTCTAATGACAAACTGAATCTTCTCTGCTAAACAAGACATTGAGATCTATATCTAAGCATAAGTTTTAAAATAATTACCAGATTGTAGAACTTCCTTACCTATTGTGATAGATTTTTGTAGTAATATACCTCAATGTCATGTCAATAGCAATAGTTGAATCAAGGAAGTGATAATTATGGGAAGAGTGAACAAAAAGGCTATGAGTAGAAATCTCAAATTAAGAGGCATGTACTTTCTGGCGGATAGCATTGTTAAAAAATTTTTCATACATTTTCTCATGTAATTCATAAATCCATCCTGAGAGATAATTATTAAATTCCCTTTTTTTATAAATAAAAAGTAGCTTTGCCAACGCAATAAAGCTAAGAAGTGGCAGAACCTAGATTTGAACCTGGTATGATGTACTGTTAGTCACTTTGTATGGTATCACTCAGATTCTAAATATTTTGCCTCTATTTTTTTTCTTGCTATATGGATTAGAACATATAAAAGTAGCACTAAAACATATTCTACATATAGTAAATATAAGAAATGAAATTATGCTCACATTTGATTAAAATTTATGAATAATGTTTTATTCATTTTTTTAGACATAGTATCTAGATAACAGTCTAACATACTGTACATACTCAACTTCTACTCATTGTGTAACAATGTGGGAGAGGAAAGCCTTGGAGAAGGGAAAAAATTTGTAGAGAGAGTAGAGAACAGTGATTTAGAAAGTACTTGAAGCAGTTTCCTTAATTCACTATTGAAACCACTTCCTATAAATTTTCAATTGTAGAGACAACTCATTAAGAGATGAATATTTGATTTAAGGAATGGAAGATTGAATCATCCATACAAAATCCAATATCTTTTTTAAAAAGGCAAAAATAAGCTAAATTTAAAAACAAATAATTTTTAATAACAGTAACCAAATAAAATTATAACCTAAACTTAATGCAAGAAATTTAAAAACATCTGAGCAAAGAAAAACACAGAAGATATTGAAATGAAGCAGCAAAACCTTGAAAATTATTTTTACTACTGCAAATCTAGTGAGAAGTCAACTCAGCCTAGATTTTTTGGTTCCTTCTTTTATAATGGAACAAAATGAGAATGAATGCCTTTGGGGAAAAAATGAGAGAAATAGGGAAAGTGTTCAATGGGAATGACTATCTCTGATATAAGCCAAGACTGTAGGGTTACTGTATGAATTGAATAAGCCTTGAGTATCCCTCTCGGGAATGGGATACATCTTTAAGGGCTGTGAATCATAGTATAAAAACCCTAACAACTTCTAGGAAGAGGTATAAAAGCACAATTACCCTGTTAAAGGACCTAGATTTCTTGATTTGATTTAGTATCCCAACCTTCGCTTGGGCTATAGAAAGATTAATAAATTATGAAATACCCAGATCTAAAAGGCTAAGAAGGATAGATAATACAACAAATCTACAACAGTGTGTCTATCGAAAAGAGATATCCGAACAGATTTTCTGAAGATAGTATAATGAAAACAGATGTGAATAGTCAAAATATACCAATCGGGAGGGGAGAAGAAAAACAAAAGTTGAGTATAAAAAATAAAGAATCTAAGCTAGAAAATAAGAAAATAGACGTAGGGAAAATATCACAGTTGTTTGCTCTGTAGAACCACCTAGTACAATTACAATTTTTCTTTGTTAAATGTAAGCCATTAAACAAAAAGATAACAGGACTAACATTTGGCACTGTTGTGGATTGACTACTTAATGAAAAATACTCTACAACAAAACTATTATCCTGTATAAAATATAGTATATCTATGCCCTGACAGGAAGCCTAGTACCCTCCTCCCACAAACAAACAAACAAATAATAGTTGGCCCAGCAGAGAGTAGTCAGAATTAAGCAAACAGTAAGCCATTTTGTTTGTTTGGTTTTTGAAAGTAAATATACTGCATACAGAACCTAAACTTTGGCAAGGGATGAATGGTTTTGCTGAACTTGAGACACTCAGGGTAAGCCAGTAACCTGGAATGTGCTTGAATGACCCCAAGTTAATAGTGTTCTTTGGTTCAGGGAGAAATAAATACTCTCTGAAGAAAAGTAACTCCAAATTTGGCTCTAAAATTTTTCATAAATAAAGACATACTAAATCCATCTTAAAATCAAAGATCACCTGGTCCTCCAAGAAATTAGTCACCATGAGTAAGAGCCGATAGAAACAAGATTCAGAAGTTTTAGTTTTCAATCCCAAAGAATTTTAGATATTAGAACAACCAGGAATGGTATAGAAAATTTCCAGTTCAGCAGGCAGCTAGAAATAAAAGCAATCTAGGAGAGAAGAATGAATCAGTAATAAAGATTTTATTTTTCTAGAAAATTATCCAGGGTTTAAAGAAAAGCATAAGAAATAAACAGTCTAGAAAAAGGGAATAAACAAATAGGTCTGGGACAGAAATTGGAGAAATAATCAGGAGAGTATAGTGTTGATGAAATCAAGCAAGGAATTCCAAGAGGGAAGTGTGGTCAATAGTATCATGAAACAAACTCAGAAATACAGACAGGCCACTGAGTTCAATACTGAAGTCAGTTTAACCTTCCCCTCTCTTCTGACTGGCCTTTGCTGAGGCTCTTATAATTATCAACAAAACCAGCCACAGAAGAGAAGTGTGAGTATGGGGAATCATTGAACTGTCCTCTTCAAAACTACTGATAGCAGGAGAAAAATATATGGAAAATTATCCAAATGTATTATTCCAGGCCATTAGAGAAACTTTGATGTCATTCAGGTATCATGTTGCTCTGCTTTGTGAACATGATTTTTTGCCATTTACTATAACCTCTTTTTAAGGCCATTATATATATACAAAATTATATATATATATATATGTATGTATGTATGTATCTCCTTTTAGAAATTTATATATATAAAGTTTATATATATATAAAAATTTCCCAAATGATGGTTGTGGCTTTACCGATTGCTCATGCAGTGGTTGCCATGACAACCAGAAACTGTCAACACAGAGGTCTTTTTGTTTTAGAAGTCCATTTATTGCAGAAAATCAATTCTGTAGTTTCTAAAGAAAAATTTCATTGAACTTTCACATTACTGACTTTTTTTTTGACCTCTTTTCATTTAGGTGTTTTCTCAAACTCTTTTATTTCAAAACTCGTGAAACAAAATAGTTATGTAAGCTGGATGCAAACTTTTCTAAAACTAAAAGGAGAATTAACATGAAAAGCAAATTCAACTGAGAGGATATTTTGAAGCATTATTAAGCCACCTACAGAATTGGTGTTCCTCAGAAAAAACATGAGGTTGTTTTAGTGGCTTATACCCTGACAAAAATTAAAGAAAAATGTTTTGCCAATCTATTACCTTTAAATATCATTTCTGGAATATGAATGAATTTAAATATCCAACATTTGAAATATTAAGGGCACTCTGTGGAGAATTATTAAGAAAATAAATGTTTCCCTTAAGTGCAGAGCATCTAAATCAATCACAAGGACTAAACTGAAACCTTTCTGTCATGTTTCTAAGCAAGAAATTCAGGAGACATAAAATGACAGCTTTAATTTAGTATCGTGACAAAAGAATTCATCTAAAAAAATGTAGACTTCTCTGGGACCTACATTTCCTATACTGCCTTTCCAAGTATTTGTTCTTTTAACTATTTAGATTAAAAGTCTAAGTTTTGTTTTAATGTCTACTGAACAAGCAAAACTCCCATGGTACTAAACCACATCAGATAATTAATAAATATTCCTAATTATTAATGTACAGCAATGCCACTGCTGAGATGCACATTATTATTTTCAAATTGTTAGAACTAAATTTTAGGGCATAGTCTCAAAGAACATTGCTAGGTATTTTAATTTAAATATTTTAATAAAAGTTTGCACTTACTCATTTTATCCATTCAATAAATGTTTCAGTATCTCTTGTATGTCAGGCAACATGATAAATATCTTTGATCGATTAGAAAAGAACACAGCCAAAGCCCTTGCTTTAATGGAATTTAAATTCTAACCAATAGGAAATAAATATTCTTTAGATTTCCAAAGTTATTTGAAGTCTGTAGATGATGTTAACAGCATGAGCGAATGAATGAGTATATATATATATATGGACGTGCATTCAGATGATGAGGTATCATTATGCCACCAACTTGAAAGCATTATCTCTCTTTTAGCATTTAGCCATAATCTGCAATCTATTTAAAGTTAACTGGTGGACAATCATTTATTTAATGTCCTTTATGATCAAAAAAAAAAAACTGTAGTAAGTGCTACAGGAGCCATTAAACTAAAGAAAAATGCAGCTCTGGGGAGATAGAAAAGATATTATATTATACGTGAGTAATATAAATACCAGTGGTCAACAGAATTTAAAGGAGAGAGCTTGGTTTTACCTTGGGTGATCAGAAAGAATTTTAAAAAAGAAGCAGGATTTGATGTGTCTCTTTAAGAATGGGTAGAATTTCAGTAGGTGGAGAGAAAAACAAGAACTGTAGGAGAGTGAAAAGGCAAAGGAATAGAAATGTATTGCCCTTGCCCTTAATATTCTTACATCTTATAGATGAAGCAAAAATTAAACAGGCCAATTTTGCAACAGGAACTTTGTAAAATTACATTTTTCTTGAATATGTTTAAATTGAAATATGATTTTAATGATAAATTTAAATAGCTTTAAGAGCTGTAAATTTTAAAGATTATTATTATTGATATTATTAAATGGGATTGCAGTATCATGTTGGTAAACATGGCTAATGGGATTCAAATGCATTAGCAACGTGGCAATCACTATTATCTATTTTTAAAAATGATTATGCTTATCTTTAACCATCAGAAGTTGGAAATATTTTTTTTTCCTCCATGAACTCAAATTTTCACTTCATTTCTCCTGCAATATTTTAGATTAATATGACATATTAAATTCTTGAAATTATTTTGTTGACTGCCTTATCATAGTTCTTCTTTTAAATTTCCTATGATCATTAGACTCTAAATGTTGATATTTATGAACTGAATAGCCATTGCAATGATATTAGTATACAACTGATCAAAACTATATAAATTTATATGTAAATTTTTTTTTTAATTTTTTTAATTTATTTCAGCATATTATGGGGGTACAGATGTTTCTGTTACATATGTTGCCCTTGCCCCCACCTCCCTCCCTAAGTCCGAGTTTCAAATATGTCCATCATTTGGGTGGTGCACATT